>ML807658.1:26436-53190 GCA_009831015.1 Picea engelmannii
AATTTGGATACTCTAGGAAGAAGTTATGATTGTTTTACCCAGAACACCTTCTTGAGACTAGTCAATAGGACTAGTCAAATACCCTATCTTACACAGGGTGTATCTAAAAATTTAAGATGACACAGAAGCTGAAATTGTTACCATAGCTATAATTATAATTTTTGTAAATGGCCTCCGGAGTTCAGGGTCTGAAACATCACAGAAAAGTTTTTATAGCGAAAATCCCACAATGACTCATTTCAGGATGATTCTAGAACCCGATCTTGTACAAGCTATATCTCCGAAAGTATAAGGCCTTAGGAGCTGAATTTTTAACCCAACGTACCTTGATCTGTCTTATAAATACCCTCCAAGCCGCGCCTTCTGAAACGTTGTAGAAAAAACGTTATAGCAAAAATTCCACGGTGTATCAGATGTAGCAGCAAAACCCCAAGACCTTGAGCTCTGATACCATATGTTAAGAACCAAACATCAATATAGCATAGAAAAACCTGAGGAAAAGTAATCAACGCCTTGAAAAAGAGATAATTTCAGATAATAAGCCTCTTTGAGGGGGCAACCTCCTTTTACCCCACTTAAATGTTCAAGTCCAAGATGATTCAAAATGAAAATGTCTCCTTGGTATATATAGGAGACTAGGAGGTTTAATGGCCTAAAGCCGACATAAATAAAATAACATTACTAATCTAAATTAAAACTAATGGCCTAAGGCCAACATAAATAAAATAACATTACTAATCTAATATGCCCCAATTAAGTGGTAATGAGCCAATATTAGGGCTTAACAGAAATTCATACATTGACCCTTTTATACAAGGGTTCATCAAATCAAACATTCATACATATTTAGTCTGCCATAGTCTCTTAGGCCAGTTATAGTTATATTTACAAACAGGGGAAACAAGGGTATTACAATCCCCTCCCCCTTAAAGGAACATCATCCTTGATGTCCTATCTGTCGATGTGCTTTGTATGTATAGAATTAAACAAAAATGGATATGCATGTCTCATGGCATCCTCTAATTCCCATGTAGCCTCATCTAGGCCAAAGTGTTTCCAATGCACCTTGACTTGTGCAATGGTTTTGTTCCTGAGTGGGGTTTCCTTCCTGTCTATTATGCATTGAGGTTCTATCAGGAACTCTCCCTCGGGTTCCACTCGAATCACAGACCAGTCAATACTATGATTAGAATCATGTACATACTTCTTTAATAAAGAAACATGGAAAACATTATGTGCCTTCATTGTGGGAGGAAGTGCTAGATGATAGGCTACTGGTCCCACTCTATCCAAAAAATTCAAAAGGTCCACAATATCGAGGTGCCAGCTTGGCACAAGCTCCCATCCTCAAGGATTTTCTCCTAGGTCTAACTCAGAGATATACATTGTCTCCTGCTTCGAACTCTATAGGAGTCGTTTTCAGGTCTGCATAGCTCTTTTGTCTATCCTAGGATATCTTCAAATTTTGCCTGATCTATATCACTTGTTGTTACATTTCGTTTAGCATCTCTGGCCCGATCATAACTCTGTCTATTGGGTTGTTCCAACTGATTGGAATGTTGCATTGCCTTCCATAGACGGCTTCAAAAGGAGTCATTTTTAATGACTCTTGATAGCCATTGTTGTAAGCAAATTCTACCAGTGCTAGGTAGTCTTCCCATTTCTTGGGTTGATGCATTACATGCATCCTCAACATGTCTTCTAATACTTGGTTTACCCTTTCTGTATTCCCATTAGTTTGAGGGTGATAGGATGTACTAAAGAGTAATTTTGTTTCAAAACCAGCAAACAGAGATTTCCAAAAGTTTGAAGTAAACTTTTTATATATGTCGGATATAATCTCTTTAGGCATGCCAAGTAGTCTGAATATCTCTTTCATGAATATGTTGGCAATATCTATTGCCTTGCAAGTTGACTTGACAGGTATGAAGTGAGCAACTTTGATCAATTTGTCCACAACTACCATGAGGGCATCGTTTTGTTTGGTTGATCTAGGTAATACTGTGTTGAAATCCATGGAGATGGTTTCCCATTTCCATTCGAGAATCGGTAGGGGTTGTAGCAGCCCTGTCGGGTGTCGGTGCTCTGCCTTGACTTGCTAACATTCTAAACACTTAGCTAAATAATCAACTATGTCATTTTTCAGTCCGAGCCAATAGAATAATTTCCTAGTGGCCATGATCATTTTCTGATAGCCAAGATGACCAGTATATGGTCTTTTGTGTAGTTCATCCATTATGAGTCTCTTAAAGTCGTCACAATTTGGAATGTATAGTCTTCCCTTGTAAGTCAGCAGGTCATCATTAATCATTTGATAACCTCCATACTTCAGCCATGTGGGATCTTTCTTTAGGTATGATGTCACGGTCTTGAAAAATGCATTTGTTTCCTGTGTATTTCTGACCCTCTCTTTAATGTATGACTCATTGGCAATTACAACTGCCAAGTGAACCACTTTCATACTTCTACTAAGGGCATCATCCACCCTATTCTCCTTTCCTTTGACATGTTTGATTTCAAAATCAAACTCAATAAGGAGAGCCATCCCCCTAGCTTGTCTCACATTGAGTTTTGGTTGGTCAAACAAATATCTCAATCCACTATGGTCTGTCATAAGTACAAATCTCCTACCTAGGAGGTAATGCCTCCACATGTTTAAAGCATGTGCTATGGCATCCAATTCCATTTCATGGGTCACATAATTGACATCATGTTCATTCAATTTTATGGATTCACAACAAATCACATGTCCCTCTTTCATAAGGACTCCTCCGAGCCCTTCTTTGCAGGCATTTGTACACACAAGGAAGTCTTTGTTTGGATCTGCAATCTTCAGTACATGTGCATTGGTCAGAAGGTATTTCAACTCTTGAAATCTTTCTTCACATTCTAATGTCAAAATGAATTTAACCCCCTTTTTCTGAAGGGAGGTGATTGGGCAACCAATCTTGGATAATCCTTTTATGAATCTCCTATAGTATCCTGTCAGACCCATAAATGATCTAATATCAGATACATCCTTTGGGGTAGGCCAATCCATGATGGATTTAATCTTGTCAGGATCAACTGCCACTCCTTCCTTAGAAATCACATGGCCTAAGTAATGGACTTATTTCTGGAAAAAGTCGCACTTATTGAGCTTAGCATAGAGTTGATGTTCTCTTAGTACCTGGAGTACTAGCTTGAGATGTTCTTCATGTTCTTTTATATTCTTGGAATAGATTAGGATATCATCAATGAAAACGAATACAAAAATATCCAATAACTTTCTGAATATGTTATTGATTAAGCACATAAAAGTGGTTGGTGCATTGGTAAGCCCAAATGGCACCACCACAAATTCATAGTGGCCATATCTTGTCCTAAAGGTTGTCTTGTGGATGTCTTCATATTTGACTCGGACCTAATGGTATCCAGACCTCGAGTCAATCTTGGAGAAGATTGTATCACCCCTTAGTTGTTTTTCAAAAGTGGTGAGAGCTACATATCTCTTGCTCAATCTAGCCTCTTGTTGATATTATGGTAGCTGGGGGAGGTATTTACCTCCACGTGTAAACCTGACAAGGATAGAATACTCCGGGAAGCAAGAAGAAACACTAATGAGTTGGCTAATACCCTAGAAGACTTGTTGACTCAAGAAGATAATTTATATTAGGTTATTATCCTCTAACAGAAGAAGTCGGCTAGAAATAATAATATATATTGAACAGACAGATACCCAGAATGAGAAGTCGGCCCAGGCAATTAGCCATAATTTAGTATAAATATAAGAGGCCAGTTCTCATTCTGGAAGGCAGTCTCAGAATTGCAAAGCAGCACTTGTGCGCACTATTGTTGCCCAGTTTCTACACAGGTTTGGAGGAGAGTTGTCATTGCAGCTGCTACAACTAGCAGTTACGCTTGGACTATCTCTTGGTTAGGGATTGGACTATTTGATCAGCTCTTGTTGATGCGTTATCCTTGGGGAAAGGTGCGCTACCCTTTGTTTGTCTATCTAGCCTAGGGTTTGCTTCTGGAGTGATTCTCTGTCAAGGTTAAGGTGCTCGGAGGGTGGCTTCGGCCTATGGTTGTGTGACAAGGGTATTGCCAATGGTAAAACGAGCACATCCCATTATATTCTAACAGGTTATGGGCCCATGCCTCCTTCATTCAGTCTAACCACTGGAAGGAAACATAGCCAGAAGGATATTAAGCTCGTTGAAGAATTGTCGCTAGGGTTTCCTAGCAGGAGCAATCACCAAAGCATTGCCGCTAGGGTTACTAGCAGGTGCAGTTACAGAAACCCTAATCCTCTCGTTGAGACACCTTAAGTGAAGAGATTGACCTAATCTCCAGACATATCAGTGCGCCCTAGCCTAGCGCATCTCCTAGTACTCTTAGCAAGCCAAGACGTCAAGTTTGAGTTTGTGGTCAAATCTAGGGTTTGACCAAGTCAAAGCAGCCATGACTTATTCTATGAAGTCAGAGAACAAGTTAGATGGAGCCTCTAACTTCAGAGCATGGAAGACAAGGATTGACCTCATCCTTGCCAAGAATAAAGTGTTGGATATCATGAAAGGAAAGATCGTGAAACCAGAGTTTGAAGAAGGAAAAGAGAAGGAACCGCAAAACGTTGCAACTGGAGAAGTTCAAAGATGGTGACATCAATGCTATGAGTATCATAGTGGAATCTATAAAAGTCCACTTGATACCCTACATCTCCCATCTTGACTCATCAAAGAAGATGTACGATGCCCTACCAAACCTCTTCTCAGTCAGAAACATTGGACAAGTCATGAGTCTAAAGAATGAGCTTCGTGACATGAAGATGAATGATGATGACAACATAACATCATACTTTGTGAGAATATATCAGTTAAGAGATCAACTACAAGCTATTGAAGAGATCATTTTAGAGAAGGAATTGGTAAACATAGTACTCAATGGTCTTCCCAAGACGTGGGATGCATTTGTCGCAAGCATGAACACAAGAAAGGAGCATCCGACATTTGAAGAACTTTGGACTTGCTATGCTCAAGAAGAATCAAGGATCAGTGCAAAAGAGAAACCCCAAAAGAGGTACGATGATCAAGCCTTCACAGCAAGATTCAAGAACTTAGGGAACAAAAGGAAGTTTGTCTCAAGGAGGAAGCCAAATCAAGAGAAAGACATTTCAGAAATACAATGCTTCAACTGTCAAAAGTATGGTCACTACAAGAATCATTGTCACGAGCTAAGGAAAAGGAAGGAAAAACACGAAGCATCAGTTGCTGAAGAAAAGGAACCTACAAAGAAGACTAAGCAGGATGAAAGAGACTTCTTCTTCTAAAGGTAACACTACTATTCTTATTTCTTGTACATATCTCGTTTGTATTGTCTCTGTACATATCTTGTATATCTATCCCTTGAAAGATAATGTATTCCAAGAAGAACTATACCTATGAAAGAACAACAAGATAAGGATTGATATCATTAGATAATACACATGAAAGGATGAAATACATCGAATCAATCATGAAGAGACTCAGAAGAAGCAAAGACAGACAGAAGTCAGAGAAAGACTTATAACGTTTTTTGTAGAAGACAACAAGACGGAAGCGTGGACTCTGTTAGACAGAGAGAGCCAATTATATATTACAGAAGACAATAAGGATGCAGACAGAAGCATGGACTCTGTTAGACGGAGGGATCCGATTATATGCACTCATACATGAAGCAAGGATTATGAGGGAGCTAATCCTATGATCCATTGAATATGATGAAGTATATATCCATGGTAGCAACCATGAAAGACAGTACGTGTTCAGTTCAACCACAGAAGAAGTCTTCTTCGAAGAGAAGCCTTAAAAGATCCCTGGTTGTCCATCCACATCCGTGATCCAATGATGAAAGAAAGAAATGGAATCTTTAGGGCCTGGAATCTATAAGAAACTCCATGGACCCAAGAGCTAAAGAAAAACATTAGGAAGAACATGAAGATTCCAAGAAAGAAAGAGAAGACAGAACAACCAGTCATTATATTAAGAATCACAAGATTACCAGCCTGATATGAACTCAATAAAAACAATCAAGCAGAGGAACTGAAAGTCGTGATGAAGAACAATGTATGAAAGACTTATGAATGAAAGCATTGTGAGATCTAGAACTAGAGGTTCTCCCAGATGGAGGGAGAAGACTATGATGATTACTTGTTCCAGTACACCAGACATATCTCTACATGAGTCATTATATCATCCGCAACATCCATGAGTTGGAGTTCTACATCATATGAATGCAAAGAATGTTCTCCAAAGAAATTGAATAAAGAGCGTATGAAGAGCAACCTCAATACTTTGAGGCATACCAGAAAGAGACCCTTGCATGCAGATAAAAGAAGACAACTTGGTGGAGAACCTTCAGTGCACAACAGAAGCGTGGTGAAGATTTTCTATAACAGAGATATTGTATCAAGATGATTACTCAGTAAATCAGATCTCATGATGACAGAATAAGTGCCACATGGATATGTTCCAGTTTTTCCAATAATAATATACTCTATTGTACATGAAGCCTTCACAGAAAATTAGTATTCCAGACTAATGTACATTTGAAATCAAGCATTACATTGTCTGTGATGAAGTCCAGAAAGGAGAAAGTGGTTATCCAATACATATCTCCACAGATGAGCAGATAAGCAGACATTTTGGTAAAGCCTCTATCCAAGATGAAAGAGTTTGTGTACTCAAGCTGGAGCTCGTGGAGATGAATTCCCTATTGAAAAAGGAAGAGATGACTCCCAGGTTGGGAGGGAGCACTGATATGTATTGATTTATGGACAGTCATTTTTCAGTTCGAAAAATGGTCCAGGATGAGCAGTTTCCTTTCCAGTTCAGAAAGTGGATTGATATTTCTGACGGACAACGATTTCCCATTGTGGTTAACATGGGAAATGGTCCAGATTGTTGATGTATCAGAAACAACGACTTCCCATTGTGGTTAACATGGGGAGTGGTCTAGGGCAGTCTCTCTTCTTGAGGGTTACTCAAGAAGACTGGCCCCCCTCACCGGACAACGATTTCTCATTGTGGTTAACATGAGGAATGGTCTGTTTTGGAGGTTGATACGGGACTGTCTTTTCCTCTTGTGGTTAACAGAGGAAATGGTCCGGAAAATCATTCCTTAAGGTTTATACATTCTCTCCAGGGTGCACTTTGATTAGTGTAAGAGGAATGGCCCAGGGTGGGGAATGGTCCAGGCTCAGCAATCAGGGACATGCATTCCTTAGGGTTTATACATTCTCTCCAGGGTGCACTTTGATTAGTGTAGGAAGAATGGCCCAGGGTGGGGAATGGTCCAGGCTCAGAAATCAGGACAATTATTCTTCCTTGCTTGAGAAGAATAGTCCAGACAGCTCATCATTGATGTTTTACCTTTTGAGGGCAGATATTCCTTCAAATCTCACATATGTGAGTGAAATATTGGCCCAGATGATTTAGCTTATATCATAACATTTTTTCTGTGCAGGATGATATCAGATGATTGTTATGAAGACTGTATGACAGTAGATGTATACTACTGTGGTGGATGTGTTCCATTGTTCGTGACTATACGTTACTGATCAAGTACTTGTTTGCTACTTGGTGTAGTAGTGTACCACTGGATTGTAGTTATGTACTACTATGGATAGACATAGTTGTGTTCTATTTTTGTTCTGATTACCTTGAAGACTATCAGAAGTTTGGTAAATAATTATCAGCCAGATGAATGATGAACAGAGATTCTCCAGACAGAAAATGGTTCAGAACATTTACTCTTCTAGATTAGAAGAATGGCTCTTGTATCACTCTGTGGAGTGAGCATCATGTCTGATTACTCAGATAAAGTATGGTTTCGAGAAATGATGCAGCTGGTGATGATGTTGGTGCTCGTGATCTAGTCATGATATAGTTTATATAACTATGTTATGTTTTGTGCTCAAGACCATTACTTGTAATACCTCCCTAGCTAGGAGGGAGTGTTGATATTATGGTATCTGCAGGAGGTATTTATATCCACGTGTAAACCTGACAAGGATAGAATACTTTGGGAAGCAAGAAGAAACCCTAATGAGTTGGCTAATAACCCTAGAAGACTTGTCGGCTCAAGAAGATAATTTATATTAGGTTATTAGCCTCCATGACAAGAAGTCGGCCATAAATAATAATATATACTGAATAAACAGATACCCAGAATGAGAAGTCGTCCTAGGTAGTTAGCCAGAATTTAGTATAAATACAAGAGGCCAGTTCTCATTCTGGCAGGCAGTCTCAGAATTGTAGAGCAGCACTTGTGCGCACTGCAGTTGCCCAGTTTCTGTGCAGGTTTGGAGGAGAGTTGTCGTTGCAGTTGCTGCAGCGAGAAGTTACACTTGGACTATCTATTGGCTAGGGTTTGGACTATTTGATCAGCTCTTGTTGATGCGCTATCCTTAGGGAAAGGTGTGCTACCCTTTGTTTGGCTATCTAGCCTAGGGTTTGCTTCCGGAGTGATTCTCGGTCAAGGTTAAGGTGCTCGGAGGGTGGCTTCGGCCTATGGTTGGGTGAAAAGGGTATTGTCAATGGTAAAACGAGCACATCCCATTATATTCTAACACCTCTACTATCATAGTCAAGATAAAGCATGGTCAAAAGAGAGGACACACAAATTTAGATATGAAAATACTACCTCAATCGTCTCACTTATGTAAGTAATAAGCATGTTGATTTCCACCTTTTTAGGGATGTTAACAGCTACAACTTTTACTTTCTCAAGATTAACCTAAAACATATGAGTGTCACAAAAGGAAATTATGATATTTTCTTGTGATAACATATATGCACATACCAAGTGTGATAGGATCATGTGGGAGTCTTTTTTATCCCAAGGGGGAAGGAGATATATCATTATGCTTGGGGGCTTGGATAGGGGTCTAACAATCTCCCAAAGGCTTATTCTTCCTGGTGCAAACTATACTTAGCTAAAATGCAAGGAAGTAAAGCCCTATTGGTTTTCAAAGATTCTGTGCTCGTCATTTGAGTGATAAAATTCAACTCAAAGCTAGGGGGGCATCAATTAAAAAATATGGTGGTCCAAATCAAATCTCTAGCTCAACAATTAAATCGCATCTCCTTCTATCACATTCAGATGACCTTGAATGGAGAAGTTGATGCTTGGGCTAAGCTCATAGCTTCAATGCAACAAGGGAAATTGGTGAAAAATGGGGAGCTTTCCTCTCTCCCCCTCCCTCAATTAATTAATGATCGATCATTTCAACATGGACAGATGTGCAACCATTGGACAATTGGCATGACGAAAGATACAAGAACATATATCTTCAAGAGTGTGGAGACGCGTCTAGCACATGCATGCTTGTCGACATTTACTCGTAGTCATGGTCGTGGTGGATGATAAACCCATGGGGGAAGATACGGGGGATGCATTTGGGATTTCTTGTGGTAGGAGTCAAGGTCAATTTCTCACATTTTGGGTAAGCATGGGTGGCTTTGCTCCTAATGTATGGTAGAGGGGGACTCTTTGTGATCTATTTGTGCTCACAGAAGGAACTTCGAGGTGGTACAAGAGTGTTGTAATGGTAGCAAGGGGAAGTGGGTCCTTTGTCTTTATTTGGCATCTTGTTACATCTATAGGTAGGTGATGCGAAGGTGTGTGGGAATTATGGTTGATTGTGCCTGGCAGGAGTATGACCATGTTTGCAACGATGGAAGTGAATTTCCTCTCTGTGTCTTGGACGCTAGTGGGGGACGAAATGGAGGGCGAAGATGCCAGGGAAATGAAGTGTATTGTGCGATGACATGAGGAGATTGGGCAAGCAAATATCAATGTTATTCAGGCTCTCACCATGAAAGTTCACTAGCTAGAGTAGGTAAGAAATTCTCATTTCAAGAATGTATCTAGTCTCCTTAGTTTCGATAATCATTTGGAATTTGTTGAGGCAAAATGCAATAGAATGAGGGCTTTGTTCATAGCTCAGCCTATGGAAAATATTTTTTTTGGCTTCGAACAAAAATGATACACAAAGCTCGATGCAAGGAGGGGACGTAGAGGTAGGAACTGGACACAAGTCCCCATGGAAATAGAATATGGAGTCAACCAACAAGCTATAGAGGAGTCATAAGACTAGAACAATGCCAAAGGTTAACCTGTATGGATGTATTATCGTATTGTATGCTTATTAGGACAATTTATTTGGCAATATACTTACAAAAATACTTCGAATGATAGGCTAGTAAACCCATTTTTGTATGAAATTAGCTATATAAAACTATGTTTTCTTTATATATAATGAAAAAATCTTCAATTTGGATTTAAAAAAAAAACCATATATGCACATAGTAGATCGGTTTGGTAGTGGGCTTACATGGACAATGTGTGAGAAATTGTAAATATAAGAAACAAATAGAACAATTATTATATACATCTACTTGTGATTATCAGTCCCTGCAGTAGGAATAGAGGGACTATAGCGATCGATAAATCGTTGACTTCATATTAGTCTGTCCTTTGACCACAAATATTTCCATATTATCTATTGTTGGAACCAGGGAACTGAAAACATTGATTTTTATATAAAAAAAATTACCATATTTGTCATGATCTGATTGGACAAGGGATTGGAAGTCTTTTTGTCGGCTTCTCTATTCCCAATGTTATATATGTTGGCATATCCAAAGTATTTGATCGTATATGGTCTTTTTGAATCATATGTTTTCTTATGCATTCGTCGAAGGTGGATTAATGCTAGCATTAATTCGAATGTTTGGTTTAGCAATTTATTCTAGTTAAATTTATGGCAATGTTTGATATGGTGGCATATCGAAAGTTTGCCTTCCAATACATTGTCTGGTGTTCGAACTATCGTCAGTAAAAATATAATATTTTTTTTGGGATACGTCAGAGACCCGCCACATTGAATTTTGTTCTTAAATGTATACAGAGCATTTCTGATAGACTTAAATTTTTACCTAACAGGCTTGGTAGTGTTGAATGGTTACTTAACAGGATTTTTATAAGACATTTTCTTTCATTTTTAAAATTTATATGCTCCAGTGACATTGTTAGTTCACTGGTCCATGCTTGTTTTTTGCATGGCACTGATTTGTTATTTGCATGTTTTTGTTGTTTTTGCTTGCCTGTTCGTGTTGTTGCAGTTTGCCCAATTCAGTTTCTGCAATCGCGATTGGAACAACATCGTTCCTGGGGTTCTTTCTTCGATGTATGATGTTTATTGTTGCTTGATTCGACTTTACAGGGTTCCAGTCTTGCGCCTACAGTTGGGCCTTATTTGCAGGGTTTTGGTCCTGCGCCTACACTTGGGTTCTTATTTGTTGCTTCTTCTTGTTTGCCCAAGGTTTGCAATGTTGGGATGTTGCATCTATAGTTGGATCTTTGGTTACATTTTTTTGCAGAGGAGTTTGCATAGAACATTATTAAGATAAAATAACAGACTAAAAAATTTGAGGCGATGTAAATTGCATCTCTTACACATTGAAGCAGAGTTTGTCGACCTCAAAGTATATTTCATAGCTTCCGATGTTGTTTCCATGGATTCTGTGTTGCTATGGTTTCATAGTTGTGAGAGTGCATTTTGCTATGTGGGAGATATAGTTGTTCTCTCCCTTTTATTTTCCTCTTGTAAACTGTGTTTCCGACTCTATAGTTTCTCGCGTTTCTGTGGTCATTTCGACCGACCATCGTTCGGTTGCATAGTTAGCCAGTTTTATGGACGCGGCTTCACGGATAGTTTCTATCGAACTATGGTAGGTAGTGTTTGGTGTATACATTATCTTTCCCGAATTAGTTTTCTTTAAAAGAAGGGCTACTGGACACAAGAGAATGCAATTTATGAAATTAAAGTTTTCTTGGACAGCATAAGTTAATGATCATAGGTTCTCGGGGTGGCGAGCTGAAAATTGGGCTTCTGTTGTTCCATGCCCTACAAATAGCATGGAGAGTTCCGCAATGTCATGTTCGGTGTATACATTAGCATTCCCGAATTAGTTTTCTTTAAAAGAAGGGCTCCTGGATAGAAGAGATTGAAATTTATGAAATTATAGGTTTCCTGGACAACATAAATTAAACATAGGAGATATGTAATTTTAGAAAGTAGATATATAAAGCATGCATGGAGCCGTCATCCCATACTTAGCCAATATTTGCATTGCAGGTTCTCGCGGTAGCCGGCTGAAAATTGACAATCGGAGAGTTCCGCGATATACAAATTGGCGATCGGACTTGCGGACTATTTGAATTTTAAGGGCTTCGTGTCCAAAAAATTTAGCATTCTCGAAATAGTTTAGTTTACGTATGTTTTACATATGCTGGTGGACAAAAACACACAAAAATAATAGTAAGCATTTTTTGAATCGCGGGTTCTCGGGGTGGCGGTCTCTAAATTCGGCTTCTATTGTTCTGTGTCCTACAAATAGCACAGAGAGTTCCGTGATATACAAATTGACAATCGGACTTGCGGACTATTTGAATTTCAAGGGCTCATGTCCAAAAAAATTAGCATTCTTGAATTACTTTTCTTTACGTACGCTTTACATACGCTCGTGGAGAAAAAGATAGAAAAATAGTAGTACCGTCTGTTACATAGGGATTCATCCCCGCTACCTTCATCGCTTCCCAATACACATTAAATATGCTTTCAAAAGTCAGAACCAACCAGACAGGTTCGAAAAGATGGGCTTTAATAACTGGAAATATCGAGTACATCTCCCATTAAAATGAATAGGCAGGCGAATATTATGGGATCTGGTAATTTATTTTTGCCTGCATTTTGAATTTGCGAAAATATTTGTTTGTTTGTTTGTTTGTTTTTTTCTTGTGCAGTTTTAGTTTTCTTAAAAGCTTTAGCATAGTTCACGAATGTGTCACCCACAGAAGCCTTGAGGTCATGTCCCTCTTTAAAATTGTGCATATCTTAGATGTCAGATTTGAGAATCTTCTCGGATATGGGATTTTTAATACACGCTGCTAGTCACTATTCAACGTACATATTCGAAAAGATTGGCATTAATAAGCGAAAATATCGAGAACATCTGTCATTAAAACCAATCAGCACAAAATCTACGGAAGATCATCTAGTGTTGTTTTTAAATACTTATTGCCATTTCTCTCTATCATCAAAGAGTTGTGCTTTAGGGTGCCTTCGTTCTAATGTTCCTAGTCATGGACATTTAAGACAACTTAGAGATGTGATTGAGGGGTAGATGAAAGAAGAGAGACTGGTTTTATGTGACATGAGGTTTGAGTAAAAAAAACTATGTTATACAAGAGAAACTCAGAGAGGACGAAAAAAAAAGAACAAGTATGTTCTAGTTGGTGTTCTCGCTATGTTCGATGCTTTGGTTGGTTGAAAAGGTTGCCTGGAGATTTGTTTGTTAAACTTCTTTGTTTCCTTGCTGGGAATTGTAATGGATTTTGAGGTCGTGTGCAAAATAGTTCTTCATTTTAGTATATAGCTTCTTCCAACAACATAGATTTGGTAGGTGTATCGAATTGTACAGATCCCAGAAGAATTTGTTTTCCTTGGGGGCCGCACATTTACAATGGCTTGCAAAATGGTCTGTCATGTTCGTAAATGACGTGAAATATTGCTCCATTTGTGAATGTAACTAGAGGCGGGTAACATAAACTGTATGGGTGGATAAAATGACACATTATCACTACACAAGTTTCTATTTCAAAGTTTGATGAGCTACATGTGAGTCTGGTAACCGACTTGACAGAAAGCCATGTTCTTTGTCAAAGTTTGTTCGGTTTAATCTGGATGTAGTTGCAGAGTCCACATATTTGGCATCACCTCCGAACATTCCAAACCTTTATGTGAGCCGCCATACCTCCACCGCTACGAGGAAACATATATTATGATGCCATCTGCAACATTTGATACACTTGCCAGACTTCTGCTAGTGTGTTCTGCAGGATTTGATGCACTTGCCACACCTCTGATGCCCAAAGAAGTTATGTACCTCAACTGATTTTCATTTTGCATCTGGGTTGAATGTTTCTTCCAATATACTGTAATAAAGCAAAGAAGTTCAACATACAAATCCTCAGGCAGGCTTTTCAACCAAACAGATGATCGAATACAGGGAGAATACCAGTCACTACGTACTTGAATTTTTTTCCCCTGCCATAGTTGTTGTGACATAAAATGACTCTGTCCACTTTGAAAACGGCATGAATCACATTTCTAAGTTGTCTCGTATGTCAAGGGTCAGGAACATTGGAAGGAAAGCACCTTAAACACCAACTTTTCGACGGCAGAGGGAAATTAATACTTGACAAAGAATGGAATGTTGAATAAGCATCCATTGCAAGCAGGCCATATCTGGAAGAGACAAGGTATTCAAAAAACTATGATAGATGTAGTTGGCAGCACCGATTAAGTACAAAACCCAAAATTGATATTCAACTCGTTTTTTACAAATAAAGAGTTTGAATGTCAAGAAAACTGTCAAGAAGCTTCATCAATGTACATATTTCAGTATTTTCCAATTTATGGTATTTGTTTTAATTGTATTTTGTACCTTCTTCCCCTGTGTCGTTAAACATGAACGACAAGATTTACTTTATGTTGCCCACTACTTCAATCTAAATAAAGATTGGTCTGTTCTTTCTTTACATTTTACATTTAAGAATATTTTTTATAAGCGACTCAACTGTTGACGTAATGTTCTTGTTCAGTATGTTGGATATATTGCAACTTCTTCTATTTGATAATATATGTGCATATATACTAATATCAGTACTATTGGAATAAATACAAAAAACTTAGACAATTATGTTTGGGTTTGCGGTATTAAACAACTATGTTCCATGTTCCGTCATATACATCTTGCAGCCAAAGAACTTCTATAGTCTGCAATTTATGCTTTAATTACTTAAGTCGCACCAAATATTGATTTAATTTAATTTAATTTAATTTAGATATTGATGTTTATGGAGAGTCGGTGTTTGCTCATATCATTGCAAGCAATACAAGATGAATAGATGATAACGAGTTTATCTCGTTGATACCGGAATGCAAATTCATGTTTCTTGTTGCGCTATGTACATCTTGCAGTCAAAATTTTCGTGCTTTTAACGAAATTTGCAAACTGAAGAGCATCTTGCAAATTGGGAGATCAGTTGCATTTGAAACAGAAACAATCTATTAATATATATTATTATGAATACTATTCATATAAATATGAAAACTTTCTCCATTGATAGATATTAGTATGAATACTATTGAAATAGATATCAAACCTTTGTCTTGGCCAATACTTAGGCAATTATCTGGGCACCAAGCCCCAAGTTCGCAGTACCTAGCACCTATGTCCCATGTTCTGTCATATACATCTTGTAGCCAAAGAACTTCAGTGATCTGCAGTTAATGCTTTTACTAATGAGAACCCAGCAGGGGTTCGAAAACATTGCCATTAATAAACAGAAAAAGAAAGGTTTTTTCGACTGTCAGATACTTATCTCTTTTCCCCTTTTGCTTTTCCCATCCATTATGGCTTTCTGGTTTTATACTTAGTCGTCTTTCTATGATGGGCGGTTGCAGGGTTTGCGCACTGACATATCTTCATCTCCATCTGTATATTCACATGACGAATCCGACCGACAGTTGTACCTTTCCATACCTAGGCAATTTTATGGCCGCGGTTGTCGGATCGGGGCATAGGAACTGGCCTTTTCTTATTCCAGCTCGTTATTTATTTCTGGATATATACTTAGTGCCCTTTCTATGGTATCTGATTCCAGAGTTGGTGGGATGACATGTCTTCATCTCCATGTATATCCTCGCACGAGGGATCCGACCGACCGTTGTTCCTTTCCATAGCCAATTTTATGGTTGCCGTTGCGGGGCCGACACTTGCGAACCCAGCTTCTTATCGTTATGGTATATACATCTTGCACTCAAAACACCTGTGATCTACAATTCGACCGCGGGTTCCTGGTATACATTAACTTTGTTCAAAGTATATGTTGTTGCTTTCCATCCCCAACAACTTCGCGTCCTTCCTGATATACATCAACAATGCTCTTACTAGTGACAAGTGGACACAGTGGCACGAAAGATACTTTTGTGATCTGCAATTTATGCCTTAACTGGTGAGAACTCAGCAGGGGTTCGAAAGCATTTTCATTAATAATCAAACACAAGATGTTCTTCGGCGAGATACTCTTCCCTCATCTTCTTCCGGTGTATTATCGATTTCTAGTTATATACTTAGTCGCGTTTTTATGATCACGGGTTCCAACGTTGGCGCGTTGACATATCTTCATCTCCATCTATATCCTCACATGGAAAATTGGACCACCCGCTGTTCCTTTTCATACTTAATGAATTTTATGCCCGCGGTTGCCGAGTTGGCGCAATTCAACTCTGTTGCTTCTTATTCCGTCATCTACATCTACCACTCAAAAATTTTGTGATCTACAATTCCACTGCGAACTTCTCCGTCCTTTTTCCCTTATTTTCTTCTCGTGTATTATGGGACTATAAAATATGGACATGATATTTTATAGAGCATGTACGGAATCTGCATTCCATACCTAGGGACATTTTGGATCGCGGGTTCTCGGGTGGGCGGGCTCAAAATTGGGCCTCCATTGTTCCGTGCCCTACAAATAACACCCAAAATTCCACGATATACAAATTGACAGGTGGACCTATGGACTGGAAGACTCAACATTGCACTTCTATTGTTCTGTGTCTCCAAACACCGCTCCCATTTTCACGATATAGAAATTGACACATGGAATGCAGGGCTGGCGGGGTGGGGATTTCCATTGTTTACGGATGTTAATCCCTATAAAGTATCTAACAGTATCTAAAAAATTATTTTGAATACTAAATTAGCTCTTAGTAGTGAGAAATGGACACAAAGGTACGAAACAGTTGGGATTTCACCCTCCACAATATACAAATTGACTACTGGATTTCGACATCGTCCGCTATTCCGTGTTACAGATTACGCATTCAAATATTGGGATCGATACAATTAGAACGTCGGGGCCTCGCGTCTTCTGTAGACACCTTCACAGCCTATTTTGGATCCTCCTATTGTCGGGTTGACGAAATGTGCAACCCCAACGGTTGGCGGGTTGACATATCTTTATCTCCATCTATATAATCACACGACGAATCCGACCGACTGTTGTTGCTTTCCATACTTGGCCAATTTTATGTCCACGGTTGTCGGGTTGGCGCCAATTTCATCTCCATCTATATCCTTGCATGGAGAATTGGACCGCCCGCTTTTCCTTTTCATACTTAGTGAATTTTATGCCCGTCATTGCCGAGTTGGCGCAATTGAACTATGTCTCTGTTTGTTCCGTTATATATATCTTCCACTCAAAATTTGTGCAATCCCAATTGTTTCGTACCTCTGTGTCCAGTTGTCACAACGAAGAGCTAATTTTGTATTCAAAATAATTTTTTAGATACTAATAGATACTTCATAGGGATTAGCATCCGTAAACAATGGCAATCTCCACCCCGCCAGCCCTACATTCTGTGTGTCAATTTCTATATCGCGAAACTGAGAGCATTGTTTGGAGGCCACGAAACAATAGAAGTGCAATGGTGAGTTCGCCAATCCGCAGGTCCACTTGTCAATTTGTATATCGTGGAATTCTGGGTGCTATTTGTAGGGCACGGAACAATGGAGGCCCAATTTTGAGCCCGCCTTCCCGAGAACCTGCGATCCAAAATGTCGCAATATACAAATTGACTACCAGATTCCGACATCGTCCACTCTTTTGTGTTACAGATTACGTATTCAAATGTTCGGAGCGATACAATTATGTAAGGTAGCTAGAGAGGTAGTAGTGGGGGCCCAAAGGGCCCATAGTGATAATAGTGGAGGTCATTCAATGTAAGGTTGACTAGGTCCACTATATTATTAAATAAGGCACACTATTGTAGCTAGATATAATAAATGAGTAGTTAGATATAATAAATGTAAGAGGACTTCTTAGAAGGTTCTACTTCTAGAAGATTTCTCATCTAGAATGTTCTTAGGTGATGGTAGCACTATATAAAAGGGTTCAAGCAATGTAAGGGGATATGAAGAGAATTATTGTATTTGGAGCTTAAGCTCAATAGGAAGTTGCCCCCTCGAAGAGGCAAGTGAACATGAGAGGATCTCTTCCATAATATGATCCATTGTATGGTGTTGCCCTACCTCAAGGGTTTGATAGTAATAAAATATATTTTTCATATTGTTCTTGTATATCTGTTGTGGTGATTTTGTATTCCATCTTTGGTTCTTAACAAGTGGTATCAAAGCACTTTCCTTGGCAGACATTGTGGGCAAATATTTTTAATTTTTGCAGATTGTTTTTTTGGAGAAGAGAAAAGAGGGCCGCGACATTCCAGAAATTTTTGGTATATTTATGTGAAAATTTTGCAAAAACATGTTGTATATATGTGTTCTTATCAAAAAAACACCCAAGTTGAAAAAAACAATCGTCTGAAACGGAGTCCGGGAAGTCAAGATATTGAAGTTTTAAAATTTGCAATTTTTAGGGTTTTTTCCGCGAACGGTGATGTGATTTTTTTATTTTATTTTTGTAGCATCTGGAGGCCGAATTTGTCCAAACAAATTATAGACATGAGTTCCTATCACAATTTCACCCAATTTCAAAAAATAAATCAGCCGAAATGGAGTCCAGGAAGTGAAGTTATGAGCATTTTAAATTCAGCAGTTTTTCAAGGTTTTTCTCGAAAACGCCACGATTTTCTGCAGTAATTTATTGTTCTATTTTTTGGGTTTTTTCATGACAGTGGTGGGACTGCAGAGTTCATAAATTTTCATAAGGTGCTCATATGACTATTTCTTCTCAAACCCTTAAAGAAATTCTACAGATTACTGAAGCATTCAAAACCTTTCCTCCTAAGTAATAAAGTACATTTTGCATATTGTTATTGTATATCTGTTGTGGTGTTTTTGTATTCAGTCTTTGGTTTTTAACAAATTAGAACGTCAAGGCCTCACGTCTTCTACAGACACCTTCGCATCCTGTTTTGGATCCTCCTGTTGCCGGGTTCACAAAATGTGCAACCCCAGCGTTGGCGGGTTGACATACCTTTATCTCCATCTATATAATCACACGATGAATCTGACCGACCGTTGTTGCTTTCCATACTTAGCCAATTTTATGTCCATGGTTGTCGGGTTGGCGCCAATTTCATCTCCATCTATATCCTCGCATGGCAAATTGGACCACCCGCTGTTCCTTTTCATACTTGGTGAATTTTATGCCCGCAGTTGCCGAGTTGGCACAATTGAACTATGTTCCTCTTTGTTCCATTATATACATCTTCCATTCAAAAATTTTGCAATCCCAACTGTTTTGTACCTCTGTGTCCAGTTGTCACTACTAAGAGCTAATTTAGTATTCAAAATAATTTTTTATATATTGTTAGATACTTCATAGGGATTAACATCTGTAAACAATGGAAATCTCCACCCCGCCAGCCCTGCATTCCGTGTGTCAATTTATATATCGTGAAACTGGGAGCTTTGTTTGGAGGACACAGAACAATAGAAGTGCAATGTTGAGTCCGTAGGTCCGCTTGTCAATTTGTATATCGCGGAATTTTGGGTGCTATTTGTAGGGCACAATGGAGGCCCAATTCTGAGCCCGCCCACCCGAGAACTCGCGATCCAAAATGTCGCTACGTATGGAATGCAGAATCCATACATGCTCTATAAAATATCATGTCCATATTTTATAGTCCCTTAATACACCGGAAGAAAATAAGGGAAAAAGGATGGAGAAGTTCGCAGTGAAATTGTAGATCACAGAAATTTTAAGTGGTACATGTAGATGACGGAACAAGAAGCAGAAGAGTTGAATTGCAACAACTCGGCAACCGCAGGCATAAAATTCACTAAGTATGAAAAGGAACAACAGTCAATCCAATTCGCCATGTGAGGATATAGATGGAGATAAAGCTATGTCAATATGCCAACGTTGGAACCCGCGATCATAGAGATGCGACTAAGTATATAACTAGACTACCGAATACAAATTGACTACCAGATTCCGACATCATCCGCTCTTATGTGTTACAGATTATGCATTCAAATGTTCGCAGCGATACAATTAGAACGTCGAGGCCTCGCATCTTCTGTAGACACCTTCGCAGCCTGTTTTGGATCCTCCTATTGTCAGGTTCACAAAATGTGCAACCCCAGTGTTGGCGGGTTGACATATCTTTATCTCCATCTATATAATCACATGACGAATCCGACCGACCGCTGTTTCTTTCCATACTTGGCCAATTTTATGTCCACAGTTGTTGGGTTGGCGCCAATTTCCTCTCCATCTATATCCTCTCATGGAGAATTGGACCGCCCGTTGTTCCTTCCCATACTTGGTAAATTTTATGCCCGCGGTTGCCAAGTTGGCGCAATTGAACTCTGTTCCTTTTTGTTCCATTATATACATTTTCCACTCAAAATTTCAGTGATCTACAATTCCACTGCTAACTACTTCGTTCGTTTTCCCTTTTTTTCTTATCGTGTATTATGGGACTATAAAGTATGAACATGATACCTTATAGAGCATGTACAGATTCCACATTCCATACCTAGCGACATTTTGGATCGCGGGTTCTCGGGCGGGCGGACTCAAAATTGGGCCTCCATTGTTGCATGCCCTACAAATAGCACCCAGAATTCCACGATATACAAATTGACAAGCGGACCTGCGGAGTGGTTGAATCAACATTGCACTTCTATTATTCTATGTCCTCCAAACAACGCTCCCCGTTCCGCGATATACAAATTGACACACAGAATGCAGGGCTGGTGGGCTGGAGATTGCCATTGTTTATGGATGCTAATCCCTATGAAGTATCTAACAGTATCTAAAAAATTGTTTTCAATAATAAATTAGCTATTGGTAGTGACAACTAGACACAGAGGTACAAAACAGGGGGCATCACACCCTGCGCAATATACAAATTGACTACCGGATTATGACATCGTCCGCTCTTCACTCTACCACGGCTCACAAATGTTTCAAAGTATCTCTCGCTGCCTTCCATCCCCACTAACTTCTTGTCCTTCCGGCTGTCCTACCATACCCTCTTCGGTGTTACGCGCATTGCAATCAAAAAGTTCTGATACATACAATTTGACCCTCGCGCCCTCACCTTCAACGGTTGTACCTTGCAACCCTATTTTGTAGTTGTTTTTTTCCCATGCCCACGACCTTCGTACTTTCTTACTATGCAATTAGACACCTTTCATGCTAACAGCTAACCATGCAGGAACCGTCAACATTGTCATTAATGGGCGAAATGGTCATGGAGATCTCCCATTATTACGCATTAAACCAAGATGTGCGGAGAGTTATTTTGTCCCTTTCGATTGTTCATATCGAACACGCGTCGTCATGTTAGGCGGCTCAAGAAATCTACAATGCTTAATCGATGATTGCAATATCTGCCATGTTCACATTTTCTATGTATGCAATTACTAGTTTTTAATGTTAACAACGCATTATGCAACAAGCGTCCAAATTGTCATTAATCAATGAAAGTCTCGAGGACATCTCCCATTCACACGCTTTGGACCAAAGTTTGCGCAGGGTTATATTATCCCTTCTAACTTTTCATTTCATTCATCGTCTGGAGCAAACAAACGTTCTTGTAGACTTATGGCAGCAGGTCGACAACAATTTTGTGGAGATACAGTAAATATGTTCGCACACGAGGACCAGAACTTCCAGTGGTCCAGGGCATCGCCCGTGGCCCATTCCGCCCAGAATGAAGTGATTTGGAACTCTGGAATCGCTCGTGCAGGCTGCGTCCCTGAGGTTTTTAACTGTAAGGAGGTGGTCTCTTGGTGTGCCGAAAAATATATTCCAGGCCAAAGAATTATTCCACTGCGCGACCATTCTCTTTTTTCTTTGTCACCTCAAGTCTTTCGCGAGATGTTAAAATTGTCGAAGCCAACATTGACGTTCAGAGGACAAGACTGCAAGCAATTTCTAGAAAAACATGAGAATGGGACGGACATCTTAGCCGACTTCCTCGAAGACCCGACAACAGTTCCTAAAGATATCACAAGGTTGCAAGTAAGTTCCTTTATAAATCCATTACGGGAAATTGCTTGGTTGTTTACAAGAATAACGGGATAGGCATCCACAACAAGCATTTCCCATATAATTATTTATATTTTGTATTTCACAATCAAGGAACAATACATTTTCGATTGGGGGAAGCTAATTTCCATTGAGCTCCGCTCCCAGTTGTCACGATTCAAAGAATCGAATAAATTTTATATGTCATCCTACTTAATTTTCGCAATTGTGCATTGCTTCCCGTTTCCAAAACTTTCTCTTTCCAATAAAATAAATTGTCGATTCGACCCAGTAACATTCTGGTACGAGGCCCTGTGGAGGCACAAGGCCTCCCATTGTTTTTATGAAGTTTTTAGTGGCTTTGTCTCAGTTTTCAAAGATTTATTGTTAGGCAAGGATGCTTCGCGGATATCTGGCCACACAACCAAGTTTTTGAACAGGAAGGGCACACTTGAGCAAGAGGAAAATCATAGTGTCCTCATGGTCTTTGGCTCTAAGGAAAATCATGCCTTCCTTCCATGCCACATCATGGACAAGATGTTTGTTGCAGAAATAGCAAGGCAATACAACCACTGGTTGCATTTTTTCCATGACAAGAAAAAAAAATAGTCCATTCCTCTGCCCTGGAAAGTTAGAGACTTCATGTGCAGAAACATCAACAAGATTGACGAGTTTTCTGCCCAGTTCAAGAAATTGAACCTAACGTACGCTGAAAGCCTAAAAGGGTTCGACCCTATTGGCATTTTTCAAGAACATTTACTGGTTGTTGGATTTAACACTTCTTTTATCCATATTCACCTGACCCAAAACAAGGACAACGTCGACAACAATCCTTCTTCTACCGATTGCGACGCAGAGACATTGCAAAGCGCGACTGAATTGTACAAACAACATGGAAAAGTATCTGGTGAGAAAATTACTCAGTTCCCCGCCAGCACTCCTAAGAGCACGACATCACGGAGCATCGCTTCAACGGTCGACCCCAGTAAGAAAACAACCCAGAAATCTTTGAACAGGGGAGGAGATAAGAACCCTCCTCGCATAAATATTGATAGTTCTCACAAAATTCCACTGGCAAAGAAGAGAAAAAACAATGCAGGGCAGGTGGAGGAACCCGAAATTCAAAGTGGAAAACTACAACTTGAAATTGAAACTAAGCACATGCAGAGAATTGGGTCATCTGTGGTGGAAATATCTGAGACCGACTTTTTTGACGTAGATGAATCCTTCGTAATCCAGAGTGCTATTTTTTATAGCCAATCTAAAAGTATGGTCATTGAAAAGAAAGATGTAACAAACAGGAAAGGCAAATCTCGCACATAGATTAACTTTAGGGAAATGCAGCCGTCCCAAATCTCCTCATTTCACCAGGTAACTGGTGAAATTCTTCGTGATTCCATTGGATGAATTGAGACGGAAAACGTCAATCTGAAAGACTTCCTCAACGAATATGAGTAGGCTTTCATTGCAACCCCAGAATTTGTCAGTCCTTTGGCAAAAATCGTGCCTGCTACCACTACAACTAAGATGAAAGAATCCTCCACCCTCCTTGCATGCTCTAGAGCCCTTGTAGAGAATAACATCAACAAAAGAATGCAGCTACTTACTGAAGCCTGGGAAACATCGCAAAATTTAGTTTCCTTCGGAAAGAAGGCCAATTATTTCCTGCAACATTTGGAGGTGAATTTAAGAAATGAACAACATTTATGTAATCAGCTACTGGCCCCTTTTTCCAACTATGTTGTCAACACATCGGAACTGAAAAGAAGACAAGAGAAACTACCCTCCCCAAATCGGACCAAAAAAGTAAAAGCATGCTGGCAAAAGAAAGTTGACAACCTGGAGCTCATTGTCAAATCGTGTAAACAAGTCATATCAGAAAAGGAAGATTTATTCACAAGCCTGCTGTAGATGGACTTAGCCAGAACTACCAACGAGGTTTAATATCCAAACTTAATTCTCAAATCCTTGTCAATCACCAAAGAAGCCTTCCAGGAACAAGTTGATATTTTAAAGGGGTTGTCTTTCGAAAAGTTTTACGGCATAGTTGAACATCGTCTAGATGAGCACGAGCATTGGGTACTGGACTATGCGACACACAATGAAGAAATTGAACAGAGTCTGCATAGTATTTCAATGGATCTAAGGAAATTAGAAAATGACCTTTATGACATAGAAATCCGGGATGAAATCAACACAACCCCCATGAAAAGCCACATCGAAGAATGGTTCCAACAGAGAATGAATAGCCTCATCCAGGAAGGGCAACAACCGATCAACAGGACTCAACTAACCATCGACGACAGCAACAAAAACGCATCGGCTTCATAGTAAGTCTATACTGGCATCTTGTTTTCTTTAGCAATCCACTTTAAGTTTATGTTGTCATCTTGTTTTCTTTATCAATCCACTTATGACCTCTTTAAATAGAAAACTGTAACCAAAGACTCATAACTTCCAATTTCTTTTTTTCAGGCTTCCTCTCTATCACCGCGCACTTCTTCTTTCGACGTTCCTAATTCTTGTACTTATTTCTTTTTATGGTCCGCGAGAGCCCCAATCCCAGTTTATATGAGAGACACATTTAAATTTCTAGAAACATGTAACAAACATTATTCATTTTTGATCAATTCCAAAGAAAACTGATTCGACAATGCCTTTATTGTATACTAAATTTTGGGTTTCCAGGAACCTTTCTTGTTTTTCTTGTGTCCTATTGTATGCTAATTTTTTTGTCTTGAACAACGTTGTTACTATTCTTTTGTATGCTAACTCTTTTGGTGTCCAGGAACCTATACTTTGATAGATTTCGATTTCTCTTCTGTCCAGAACCCTTCTATGTAACAGACGTTATTACTATTCTATTGTATGCTTTTAAATGTTGATGTAATTTCCAGAGATATGTAACATACATTATTTATTTTATAATAAGTTTCTATAGTTCGCAAGTCTGCTTCTCAATTTGTATGTCGTGGAACTCTCGGTGCTATTTCTAGGGCACGGAACAACAGAGGCCCATTTTTTAGCCCGCCAGCTCGAGAACCCGTGATCCAAAAACTGCCTAAGTATGGAATGAAGGCTTCGTGCATGCTCTATAAAATGTGTGCAAAGAAAACTAATTCGGCAATGCTATATTTTTTTTGTCCAAGAAAAGCCTTAGTTTTAAAGCAAACTAAATGTAACACACGTTATTACTATTCTATTATATGCTTTTAAATGTTCATGTAATCTCCATGGATATGTAACAGACATTATTAATTTCTGGTTAATTTGTATAGTCTGCAACTCTGTGTCTCATTTTGTATATCGCGGAATTGTCGGTGTTATTTGTAGGGAACGGAACATCAGAGGCCCAATTTTGAGCCCGAGAACCCGCGATCCAAAAACTGGCTAAGTATCCAATGAGGGTTTCGTGCATGCTCTATAAAATCTAGTCCCCATACTTTATAAAAGTACAAATTTCGTATGTATAAAACTAAATATCTAATTTATTAAAGGTACATATTTCGTATGTATAATTTATTAATTTCTCATAAATTTCTATAGTCTGCAACTCCGCTTCTCAATTTCTGTATCGCAGAGAACATCAGAGGCCCAATTTTGAGTTCGCCAGCCCGACAACCCACGATCCATTATAAAAGTACATATTTCGTAATGCTAAATTTTTTGTGTCCAACAACCTTTCAAATGTTGATAATTTTTTATATTTTTCAGGAAGAACTAATTCGGGAATACTATGTTCTGCATGCAAACCATATGTATTTCAACTTTCTAGCCACGTGTCTGTACTAGGTCGCATTTTCTCCCATCCCAACCTGACAGGGACTACGCTGCCATGCAGCAATTGTTATACTTGGATATATTTGGGTTATATGTGAGTTATTGTTATGCCTCGTAAATCTTTGATATACATTTGTGTATGCAAGTTTATCATATTTTATTGTCGATTTAATTCATAATAATATGTGTCAATATCATTTGTTTTACTATGTGTAATTGTTTTTATTTGTGTAATTGTTTTTATTAGATTAATAAAAATCTATGAACTCTAACCTCATATTAACGTGATACAAATATCCTTTTAATACTAAGTGGAGATTTAAATCTTACACATAAAAACTTTATCATTTAATTATAAATAATTCCAAGATTAATACTGAATTATGAATAATTCCACATTAATGTTAACATCATTTAACATTGAAATTTTGAATAATCCCTACATTGATGTCAACGTCATTTAACATAAGTGAAATACACCTTTCTCAAAACAGTTTGTTGTCTTTATTGAAGAATACAATAATTGGTTTGTGGAAGTGTATCAATATATTGATAACCTAATATATCGAATTTGTTGGTAGACCCCCTTTTAATAAAAGCCAAAAGTTATCTATCCAAAAATCCTGTAATTTATCGAATGTGTTGGTAGATATTCTTTTAACAAGTGTTGTGTGGTAGTTTAGTCCCTCCAAAGTAGATTTGGAAATGGAGATGATAGTTGGCACCTTATAATTATTGATGATGATGATTATTGGAAGATGGGGAGAGACGAGGAATATTGTTAAAAAAACAAAAGTTAACAGTATGGTAAGTAAAGGGTAATTAGAATAGATCTTTAACAATAACCAAATGAAAGTTGAAATATGTAAAATTAAATGA
>ML807658.1:53363-73636 GCA_009831015.1 Picea engelmannii
GAAATGATAAAGAAATTGTAAATATTAAAACCTATGTTGAAATTACATTGAATAGTTATGTCAATCATTTCGAACCTGTGTGATGAGTTGTCACTAATCAAAGAATAATTAATGTGCATTGGGAAGGGCGCGAAGGTGGCAGGGATGGAAGGGAGCGATAAATGCTTTGAAACTTTTTGTGAACCCGAGTATAGTGAAGTGTGCAAGTTCGAGGAGTGCGGGGTGGAATTGTAGATCACAGAAGTTTTTGGTGCAATATGTATATCACGGAACACGGAGAATGAGAGTTCGATAGAGCCAACCCGGGAACCCGCGGCCATAAAATTGGCTAAGTATGGAAAGGAACGACGGTTGGTCGAACTCCCATTCCTCAAGGTTTTCGCGTAAATTGCAGTTTAATGTGTTTTAATGGGAGATGCCCTCGAGGTTTTCGCTTATTAATGTAATCAGAGAATAATTAATGTGCATTGAGAAGGGTGTGAAGGTGGTGGGGATGGAAGGGAGCGATAAATGCTTTGAAACTTTTTTTGAACCCGGGTAGAGTGAAGCTTGCGAGTTCGAGGAGTGCGGGGTGGAATTGTGGATCACAAAAGTTTTGGGTGCAAGATGTATATCACGGAACACGAGGAATGAGATTTCGATAGCGCCAACCCGAGAACCCACGGCCATAAAATTGGCTAAGTATTGAAAGGAACGACGTTCGGTCGGACTCCCATAAATCGTGGTTTAATGTGTATTAATGGGAGATGTCCTCGAGGTTTTCGCTTATTAATACCAATTTTTCCGAACCTGTGTGTTGAGTTGTCACTAGTAAAATCATAATCAATGTGCATTGGGAAGGGCACGAAGGTGGTGGGGATGAAAGGGAGTGATAAATGCTTTGAAACTTTTGTGAACCCGGGTAGAGTGAAGCTTGCGAGCTCGAGGAATTCTATATCATGGAAGTTTTGGGTGCAAGATGTATATCACGGAATTGTAGATCACGGAGGTTTTGGGTGCAAGATGTATTTCACAGAACATGGGGAATGAGAGTTCGATAACGCCAACCCGGGAACTGATGGCCATCAAATTGGCTAAGTATGGAATTGTAGATCACAGAAGTTTTGGTTGCAATATGTATATCATGGAACACAGGGAATGAGAGTTCAATAGCGCCAACCCGGGAACCGATGACCATAAAATTGGCTAAGTATGAAAAGCAACGTCGGTCGGTTGGACTCCCATAAATCGTGGTTTAATGCGGTTTTCACTTATTAATGTCAATCTTTTCGAACTTGTGTGTTGAGTTGTCACTAGTAAAAGTATAATTAATGTGCATTAGGAAGGGTGCGAAAGTGGAAAGGATGGAAGGGAGCGATAGATGCTTTGAAACTTTTGTGAACCCGAGTAGAGTGAAGCTTGCGAGTTTGAGGAGTCTGGGGTGGAATTGTAGATCATGGAAGTTTTGGGTGCAAGATGTATATCACAGAACATAGGGCATGAAATTTTGATAGCGCCAACCCTGGAAACCGCAGCCATAAAATTGGCCAAGTATGGAAAGGAACGACAGTCGGTCGGACTCGTGATGTGAGGATATAGATGGAGATGAGGATATGTCAGTCTGCCAACACGGGAACCCGCGATCATAGAAATGCGACCAAGTATAGAACCAGAAAGGGATAATAGAGGGGAAGAAGAAAAGGGAAAAAGGAGTAAGTATGTCACACAACAACATCTATTGTTCGTTTATTAATGCAAATATTTTTGAACCTGTGTGGTGAGTTTTCACTAGTAAAAGCATAATGATTGTGCATTAGGAAGGGCAGGAATGTGGCAGGGATGGAAGGGAGGATAAATGGTTTGAAACTTTTGTGAAACTAGGTATAATGAAGCTTGCAAGTTCCAGGAGTCTGGGGTCGAATTGTAAATCACAGAAGTTTTGGGTGCAAGATGTATATCACGAAACATGGGGCATAAGAATTCGATAGCGCTAACTCAGGACCCTGTCGTCAGATAATTGGCTAAGTATTGAAAGGGACAGTGGTCGGTCGGGCTCATGATGTGACGATATAGATGGAGATGAGGATCTGTCAACCTGCTAACCTGGGAACCCGTGATCAATATAGAAATGCGACCAAGTCAAGTTCAAGTTTAAAGAGAATTTGTTTATATTTATTTCAATAGTATTCATATTAATTTATGTTAATGAATTATTTGTGGTCCAAATGTAAACCATGTTCCAATTTGAAGGGTGTTTTTGTCTCGCAAATTTTGGGGCTCGAGAAAATCAGGGTCAAGTTTAAAGAGATTTTTTTAATATTTATTTCAATTGTATTCATATTAATGTATCTTAATAGATTATTTATGGTCCAAATGTAAACCATGTTCCAATTTGAAGGGTGTTTTCAGCTCGCAAATTTTGCTCAAGCCCATAAGCAATAGACAAAAAAAAATATGACTTAACATTTTTTATATGGAAGCATATTCTCAAATATGAGAAGTTGTAATATATGCACAATATTAAACAGGGACATGATGTCAACACCTGAGTTTCCATGTTGAAAGAACGTCATTCATTGACTGTATTTTCGAGGCCCCAAAGAATGAAAGCAGGAGGGGCCTACCCATTTCTTTCTCAAGTATAGGGTGGGCGCCACAAAACTATGTTTTATCACAAATTATTCTTCCATGTAAAAAACAATATTAAACATTGAAAAACACCATACAACAACCTTAAATATTTTATATTCAGATAAATTGGGTTACAAAATATAGCTGAGATTATTTCCCAAAATAGTTGTCTTGGAATTTGTAAAAAAATATATAGTTCAGTACATATTCTCTGAAATTTAAATGTGTTTTCCATAATGACTGGGATTGGGGGTCCCACATACCATAAAGCAAAGATGTATAAGAATCAAGCTTGTAGAAAGAAGAAAGTCGGCGATGGAAGACAACAAGACCTGGCAAGAAGAAAGAGAAAATTGCCAGTCCTCGGTTAAAACTTTGTATTTAAAGAGGTAGAGTAACTGAATGAAGACATCGACAAAGACAAAAGAATGTGATCAGTATGAACTTACTATGATGGTATCCCATGCCCTGTCATTTGCTCATCGATGTCCTTTTATGGCTTTCCTTGACAGTTATGGGAACCGTCTCAAGCATCATTTTCCCTTCATCAGTAATCTTGTCGACAACCTTTTTGAACCACTCCTAGATGTAGCTCCTCATGGGCGCCACATTGATTTCATGTCGGATTTTAATATTGAAGAATTCATTTTCCAAGTCCCTTAGATCAATAGAGAGGTTGTCCAATGCTTCTTGAATATGTTGGCTTTTAATCGAATAATCAACTAGCTAGTTTTTCACGTCATCTTCACCATATTCAAGAATGCCATAGAAATTTTCAAATGGCAGTCTTTTATAGATCTCAACTTGATCATCAAATGTTTGCTTGGTTAAGAACAATGAGTTGAATATCAATTCTGGGTCTTGGACTTCATTGGTGCTGCCAGCTAGATCTATCTCAATTAGCTTCTTGAATAGTTTGTCTCTTCTAGATATGGCCTGGCTACATGCTTGAACGATACCATTCAGGTTTTTTACCTTTTCTTTCCAGCATGCGTTTAGTTGGTTTATTCGATCCGAGGAAGGGATATCCTCCTCTCTTCTTCTCAATTCTGTCATACCAGTAACTTTAACACCAAATGGAACAACTGCATCGAGGTAGGAACCTTGCTCGTTCTTGAGATCTGCTTGGAGATACTCATGAAAAGCATGCACTCTTGTTCCAAAAGAGACCATACTCTTTGACATCTCCCAAGATTCTGTTATTAATTCCATTCTTCTCTTTATATTCTTTTCCACATAGCCTCTAGATGATGTGAGAAGTCTTGTTGATCCTTTTAACTTTGCCACAGGTGTAGTGGGCCCGATTATTTCCAAAGGAGCAGCCAACAGTGGAAGGGGCATTAGAGCTCCCTCCAATTCTTTGATTTTCTCCTTTAACTTGACGTTCTCCGCTTCAAGGCCGCTAATACAGTTGTCTAGAGCATCTCCAGTTTCTTGGTGTATCTAGGAGATTTGGGAAGGGCGCATGTTCTGTAGGTTCATCTCTGAAGGAGATTTTCCTTTCTTATTCTTTACATCTCTCTTTTCAATAACCAATTTTTTGGATTCGTTGTCAAAACAGCGCTCTGAAAATGCAAAAGACTCTTCTTCGTCAAAGGTATCGGTCCCAATTATTTCCATCTGAGGGTTATGGGGAGCAGTGCTCTCTAGCTAGTCGTCGTCGGGGAACATTTTGTCAATGTCAATTCTAGTTCCATGTATTCGAGGGAGAGATCATGGATATCAATTTCTCCCCTCAGTGCCTCTTGTTCTTGCATTATTGTTTTTTGGTTTTTGCTCGTGGGAAGTTTGTGAGAACTTTCAATTTTGTCGGAGGGAGGGTTATTATCTCCTCCTCCGCCTGAAGAACTGTGTGTGACTTTCTAGCTTGGGTAGGTTGTTCGAGTGCTGCTCCGAGATGCTGTAGTGTTGGGTGTGGTGGTCGGGGATTGGGCACTTTTTTCACCCGGGCCTTTTCGTTTCTGCTTGTATGACTCATTGGTGTTGAGTATTATCTCCAGGTCACCAATGTCACGAGCAAGACTTCCTAAGGCATTATCTTCGTCTTCATTCATGATAGTGTAAATGAAAGAACTGTTGAAACCGACAGTCAATTGGTGTTCTACAAAAATACCATCAGGGTCGAACCCTTTTACTTTTTCAACATATTTCAAATTGAAGCTGTGGAAGTGGCCCGCGAAACCGTCATCTTGTCCATATTCTTGACTATGAAATCCCTGACTTTGCAAGGCAGAGGGATGAATTTCCTTTTTCTCTTTTCATGGAAAAAATGAAACCAGTAGGTGTATTGCCTTGCTATCTCAGCAAGAAACATTGTACCAGATATGTGACATGGAAGGAAGGAAGGATTTTCTTTGGACCCAAAAATCCTTATAACATTATAGTTCTCCATTTGTTCTAGTGTGCCCTTCCTATCCAGGAACTTTCTCTCTTAGCCAGACAATCGGGGAAAATCCTTTCCAAATATCAACCCTTTAAAAACTGAAACAAAATCATCAAAGACTTCATAAAAATGTTGGGAGGCGTTGTGTCTCCATAATGTCTGGTACAAGAAGGTTACTGGGTCAAATTCGTAGTTTACCTTCTTACACAAAGATAATCCAGGGAATGGACAGTAATGCGCTACCGCGAAAATTAAATAAGATGACATAAATAATTTCTTTTTGCTTGTGTATTGCAATAATTGGGAAGAGATTTCAATGGAAATCAACTTGCCCCAATCGAATATGGCTTGTTCCTTCACCGTAAAATATAAAATATACAGAATCATCCAAGAGATGTTGGTTGTACTTTCTTGTCCCGTTATCCTCATGAAAATCCATGCAATTTCCCGGAAAGGGTTTTTAAATGCACTAACCTATAATCTAGTCATGTCCCCGGGAACGGTCGTTGGGTTCTCTAAGAACTTCGGTAGGAGGTCCAATCCATTATCATGCTTCTTTAAGAACTCTCTGCAATTCTCGCCCTTCAAAGTAAGTGTTGGGTCAGAAAGTCTTAACATATTTTGAAATACTCGACGTGATAGGGAGACTCGAGAATGGTCCCGCAAATGGATAATCCACTGGTTCAGAATATAATTTTTTAGTGCATCAGGTGACCAACTCCTTACAGTAAAATGCTTCGGGGACACAACATGCTCGTGCAATTCCAAACTTCCAGATAACTTCCTTTTGGGAAAAAGGAGACAAGTAGTATAAGCTCTTGACCACCAAAAACTCTGGTCCTCACGCCCGAAAATATTCAAGGTATATCCACAGAAATGTTGTTGAGATGCATCCATAAGGTGATGAGAACGTTCCTTTGCTTCTGATAGTATTTAAAATGAATGTTGGAGCATGATAATATAATCTCCCGTAAATATTTGTTTAATGCGTTTTAATGGGAGATGTCCTCGACCTCTTCGCCTATTAATGCCAATATTTTCAATCTGTCTGGTGATTTGTCACTAATAAAGGCATGATTAATGTGCATTGGGAAGGGCGTGAAGGTGGCATGGATGGACGGGAGTGAAAAATGCTTTGAAAATTTTGTGAACCTAGGAGCCCGGGAACCCGCGAATCTATGACAACAGGAGGTGAAGAATCGACTAAGTATGGAAAGGCGGGGTATAATTCTTTAAAAAAAACTAAAGTAAACAACATTTTTTCCGAGTTCAAGATCCACAAAAAAAATAAAATCAGATCCCATAATATTGACCTCTATCAATTTGATAATAGGGAGGTTGAGTTGGTAGATCGAAATATTGCTCAGTTCAGGGGACTAGGGTGCATGTGGGGTGCCTGTTAGAAAATCTAATGCTTTGATGAAGATTTGTTTGTATTGCAACATGTGATAGTAATTGTGTCCTCATAGTATTTAAAATGAACATTGGAGGATGATAATATAATCTCCCATAAATCTTGGTTTAATGCATTTTGATGGGAGATGTCCTCGAGCTTTTCACTCATTAATGCCAATATTTTCGAACCTGTGTGGTGAGTTGTCACTAATAAAAGCGTAATCAATTTGCATTGGGAAGTGTGCAAAGGTGGCGGGGATGGACGAGAATCCGCGAACCCATGAATCTGTGACAACAAGAGGTTAAGAATCGACTAAGTATGGAAAGGCGAGGTGATCAGACAGATCCAGACAGACTCATTTTAGGTAGAGTGAAGCCTGGGAGTTCGAGGAGTCTGGGGTTGAATTGTAGATCACATAAGTTTTGGGTGCAATATGTATATCATGAAACATGGGGCATGAGAGTTCGATAACGCCAATCTGGGAACTAGTGGCCATAAAAATTAACTATGGGAAAAACATTCTTAGCTATGTAATATACCTGGAGCTCGACAAACTTAGGTTCAAGTTTAAAGAGAATTTGTATATATTTATTTCAATGTTATTCATATTATTTTATTTTATTAGTATATTTTGTGGCCCAAATGTAAACCATGTTCCAATTTGAAGGGTCATTTCGGCCAGCAAATTTTGCTCAAACACTACGCAATAGATAAAATATATGAGTTAACATTTTCACATGCAAGCATATTCTCAAATATGGCAAGCTGTAATATATGCACAATATTAAAGAGGGAAATCACGTCAACACCTTTGTAGATGACTGTGGGCTAGCACAATATTGCATTCTTACTATGATGATGCCTTAAAGAAACTAAAACAACCAACAATTTTTTGCAAATTCAAGCTCGACACAAAAAAATTCATCAGATTCCATAATATTCTACCATTAATGCGTTTTAATGGGAGATGTCCTTGAGATTTCCGCTTATTAATGCCAATCTTTTCGAACCTGTGTGGTTAGATGTCACTAGTAAAATCATAATTAATGTGCATTGGGAAGGGGCGAAGGTGGCCGGGATGGAGGGGAGCGAAAAATGCTTTGAAACTTTTGTGAACCCGGGAGTTTGTGAACCCGAGAGTTTGTAAACTCGTGAAACTTTGAAGAATTGACTAAGTATGAAAAGGCGGGGCTATCAAACAGAGTCATCATAGGTAGAGTGAGGCTTGTGAGTTTGAGGAGTCTGGGGTCGAATTGTAGATCACCGAAGTTTTGGGTGCAAGATGTATACCCTGAACACGGGGCATGAGAGTTCGATAGCGCCTACCCTGGAACCTATAGCCATAAAATTGGCTAAGTATGGAAAAGAACAATGGTCGGTTGGACTCGTGATGTGAAGATATAGATGGATATAGAATTTCTCAGTCCACCACCCCGGGAACCCACGAGCATAGAAATGTGACTAAGTATAGAACCAGAAACGGATAATAGAGGGGAAGAAGAAAAGGGAAAAACAAGTAAGTATAGAAGAGGAAAAAGAAAGGGAGCAAATAACTTTATGCCTCACACAACAACACTTAGTCTGATAATTATCAAGCGATAGAAACACATCAACTATGGAAAAACATTCTCAGCCATGAAATATAGCTGGAGCTCAATAGACCCTGGTTCAAGTTTAAAGAGATGTTGTATATATGAGTTAACATTATCATATGCAAAGCATATTCTCAAATATGGCAAGTTGTAATATATGCACAATATTAATGAGGGACATCACGTCAACACCTTTGTAGATGAAAGTGGGCTAGAACAATATTGCATTCTTACTATGATAATGCCTTAAAGAAACTAAAACAACCAACAATTTTTTTCCAATTCAAGATCGACACAAAAAAATTCATCAGATTCCATAATATTCTCCCATTAATGTGTTTTAATGGGAGATGCCATCGATCTTTCCACTTATTAATGCCAATATTTTCGAACTTGTGTGGTGAGATGTCACTAGTAAAATCATAATTAATTTGCATTTGGAAGGGGCGAAGGTGGCGGGGATTGAGGGGAGCGAAAAATGCTTTGAAACTTTTGTAAACCCAGGAGTTTGTGAACCCGTGAAACTTTGAAGAATTGACTAAGTATGGAAAGGTGGGGCGGTCAGATGGATTCATCGTAGGTAGAGTGAGGTTTGTGAGTTCAAGGAGTTCAAGGTGGAATTGTAGATCACCGAAGTTTTGGGTGCAAGATGTATACCTCAAACACGGGGCATGAGAGTTCGATAGCGCCTACCCTGGAACCCGTGGCCATAAAATTGGTTAAGTATGGAAAAGAACGACGGTCGGTCGGACTTGTGATGTGAAGATATAGATGGATATAGAATTTCTCAGTCCGCCACCCTGGGAACCCGCGAGCATAGAAATGCGACTAAGTATAGAACCAGAAATGAATAATAGAGGGGAAGAAGAAAAGGGAAAAACGGGTAAGTATAGAAGAGGAAAAAGAAAGGGATAAAAGAAATTTATGCCTCACACATCAACACTTAGTCTGGTAATTATCAAGCGATAGAAACACATCAACTATGGGAAAAACATTCTCAGCCATGAAATATAGCTGGAGCTCAATAGACCCTATGACTTGGCATTCTTATATGCAAGCATATTCTAAAATATGACAAGCTTCAATATATGTACAAATTGGATAAAGTATGCAGATTAGAGTTTTGTAACCATACCTCTTAGTTTATGGACCTTGCACTATGATGAGGTTTCACTTCTACTTGTCGAAAGTTCTTGTGAACTAAAAAACATGTGGTGTAAATGAAATAAACATATTTACCATGGCATAGTAGAACAAATAACTGAGGATATTTGTTTCCTAAACATAGCAAGAGCATAATCTATGAATCCTTACCTTTGGCCTTGTCGTTGTGCTAATGTTTGTGATGATTCACTGCTCATGCCCATGTCACCTGTGAAATATTGGTTATGAACATGTGGATATTGTTCATAATTGATATGGATGTGCATTAGGCATAGGAATTGTATTTGTTCTAGCACCATTATTGGCATACCTTTTGGAAGATTGTACTCCAAATTTCTCAGTTGTGGCACATAAGGCTTCATCCTCGTGTTCAATTACTCTATTCTTTTTTCAATGCAACAATACAGAGAATACAATGGACATGGAGGCAAGTTGCTACATAGAAACACATGAAAAAAATATGGAATACAATTTTATTTATTTCAAGGTAGTGGCACAAAAAATACAATTGACAGGAAGATAAGTTAATATATAGGAAGATATGCATTATCTAAGGAAAAAAAAAACAAAAGAGCTACAAACCAGTACAATAAATATAGACAGAGTAAATGAAAAACAATTGGATATGGAATACAGGTAGAAGTATGCACCTTTGTATGTCTTCTTCTACATTTCTGGTTAAGATTTATTTGCCTTGTCCAGTTTCCCTATTTGTTTCAATGAAGGAAAGTACAAAACACAATGAACATGAACGTAAGTTGATATGTAAGGAAAAAACAAAGAATATGTACATACAATAAATAAACTGGAATCAAAGGAATAGAGTAACAAATAGTGTTAGAAGCATGTACCATTTTTTTTCTTGATCCATGTTTGTGTATATATAAAAAAAAATTGTGTCCAAAATCAATTACAAACCAGGAAAAACTAAGAAGTTGGATAACTTGGTTTTGTGCAACAAGCTAGACAGATATGCTTTGAGACATAGAAATATGATTTTGCAATATGTTCGATGTATATTTCATAATTCAAGTACAATACTAATTGTATTGTGATCAGACTAGTATGTGTCTAAGATAAAGAGGTTGTATTGGGAAATGGGAACATTCGACCATACATGGTCAATAAGTGTGTTTTGTACATAGTTTATCTTATCCAAAAGAAAGAGGAGACCGTATCTGCACATGTAGTTTTTCAATTCTTTTGTTCTAGCATTATTTTGTAGCATGTAAATATTGAAGTCTCCTACAATGACAATGGTTTCGTTCATATGCAAATTCTCTAATGCATTTGAAAGAACATTTAGTATGTTGGAGAATGTTGCATGCAGAGCAGCATAGAGATTTAGTATTGCAATTTCTAATTCATGGAAAATTACTTTTGCAAGCACCATCTCAACATTGTTTTCTTCGAAATGCATATGCTCCAAAATTGTTACATGTTTTTTCACTAATATCATCACCCCATGTGTAATGTAACTTGATATGCAATCGTGATTTGGAAATTGTTTGTTTTGCATGCATAATGCCATGTATGTTTCCTGCAAGCACATAATGTTGGATTGCATTGTGTCATAGTCATTGAGTATATCATCCATATGTGCATGTAGGTTGCATGTTTTAAGTGAGAGAATTGATACAGATGACTTTGTTTGTATGGATTGGTAATCATATTGTAGATGTCATCTTGCGCTAGTCCTAAGGCGTTGCATCTCAATATCAACTTTATGTTTGAATTTGAAGTTATCTTTTGCTAGAGATCTTAGTAAATACAAGGACTCTATACTTCTGACACGAGACAGTGTTGTGTATACAAGTTCATGTATTCGAATTCCAGCAGGTTCAAATGCAACACTATCAAGTGTTAGCCCTTGCGATCTATGGACTGTATGTGCACATGCAAGTTTAATTGGAAACTGTTTTCGAATCTTCAGTCGACCTGTCTTTGCCATATCGATACTGGTTTTGATATTCGTAAGATAGGTGTCCAAGCATGCATACTGTTTGAATTATATAGATAAACCAACTTGTTTTCTTATCGGTGGCCAACATGCGACTCATGGAACTTAATCCAGAGGACATCAACTTTTAATGTTTTGGGATAAGCTTTGAGTATTCCATCTGCACCATTTACCAAGCCATACTATGAATCATAGTTGCAGGCATATATTTCAACTAGCATGTCTAATTTCAGGACAAGTTGGAAAGGCAAAGTGGTTGTATGTTCATGACATGGTACATTTCCATGGTTTTCTTCTTCGAGGTCAATTGAATTGATGATGATATCGTCGTCAGGCATGAGCGATAGCATGTACCTGTTATGCATTGCAACATCCCTATTCGTGTAGAATAGGTAAGGGAAGGTTGGGTCTATTGGTGCAGTTCACATGCACCTTGAATTGATATATGTTAAAGTCATCATATGTTTGATTGTTTGTCCGCATTCTATTCAGAATTGCAATAAATGTTTCATCTATCTGGCGCATTGTAGTATGCAATTCAAAGCATTTTATATTGCCTTTCCAGAAGTCATGCGTCATTGTTTGCATATTGACTGTGGGTTGTTCAAATATCAAAGAATCTTGGATGGGTTGCGCCTGGTAAAGATCCCCACAAAATATCATGTCAATGTTCCCAAAGTATTTGGTGTGCACATGTTTTATGTTTCTCATTCGGTTGTCAATTGAATACAAGAAGCGACTTCCAATCAAAGATGCCTCATCTATGAAGACAAGTTGTAGTTCGTCATAAATATTAGACATGGTATCTAACATTTCCTTGCTGAGTGGAAGAAATTGTGACTTTTTAAAAGGCATAAAAAATGCAGAGTGGATTGTTGTTCCACCTGCATTATATGCAGCTTTTTTTATGTATGCAACTATTAGCCCCTTTGGTTTCATAGGGTCAGACAAATTGTTTGAATAATAGATTCGTATAAGAATTTGGAATAGTGATTTTGTTGTGAATGTCATACTTATTCTTGCCCCGCATGTAAGGAACAAGTGCACAGGAGTGTGCATGTTTAAGCATTTTTTAATTGCAATGTCCGTTAGAATTGCTTGTTGTTTTCGATTCAACAGTCGTCTGACTCTGTAGTATTCATTATTTTCAATAAAGAAAGGATGTTTTGTGACTTGAAATCCAAGATTGATACATTTTTCAATGTTGACTGCTCGAGGACGAGACAAATCTTCTTGCAAGTCATAGGACTCACAGAGAGTTCTAGTTGTTTTACGGTTTGTCAATGTCTCATCAACATTGTTAGGGTTTTCTAGTTCATGAACTGCACTTTCTAAATCACCCCATGTTGGATTAAAATTGTATGTAAATCTAGATTCATTGGTTTGTATTGTAGTCTCATAAGCAATATACGTAGCTTCCCATGTAGGGAAGTTATGTTTTAATGTGTTTTCATTTTGATCAATCGGAACGTACAACAATAGTTTTTCTCTACAATAGTTTTCATAGTCAGTATGTTTGTTGTATTTGACAAAGCGTATTACAGAGGGTTTTTTTTCTTTTTGATATGGATGCACCATTTTTTTTGTAATGCGATACGAACTCTGCTAAGCAAATATGCTTAATAGGAGATGGACGTTGGAGGTAATAATCAATACTAGAGTGACATAGTACGTCCTCTGAATTATCAGGCTCTTGTTCTAGCAAAGATGGTGGTTTAAGCACAAATGTTTGTTTCTCAAGTGGAGATGTGTTTATGAAGACACATTTCCTTGAACTAGAGTTGAGGGGCAAGGAAAGTGCAATGTGGACTGCTTGTTGAGAAGACATTTGTTGAAGATTAAGTAATGTGTTTCCAAGCGTACACATCATTTGCATAGCATTAATATGACTTCTTTCATGTTCTTTGCGCATTCTTCTGAATGCACTTGTCATAGATTTGCCGACCTTTGTCATGTACGAGGTACAATATGATGTTGCAACATATGCATTGAGGACATACTGTGCATCTATATTTGCATTCCACATAACTAGCATGTCCTTGAAGAAAATGTTGTTCCAAATATGGGAAAGTTTTCGTTTAAGGAAAATTGTTGGTTATTTAAGTGTAGATTATATGGCTTGGATGTACTCATCTTCTGTTAGATTTAGCTCTGCCAAGAAGTCTTCGAAGCTCATTAATTCATCAAAGTCTCATTGTTCTAGAAATGCGAACAAAGATTTAGATTTCTAAATGAGAACATTGTCCTCTAAACTAATTGGCTCTATGATTCTTGTTGTTCTCATTGGCGGCACAGGGAAGTTGTATCTGCAATATGATTTTTTTTCGTTTTTTACAGCTTCTTGTATGATAATTTCTATGAACTTTGGCAAGTTCTGGATCCAAATTATCTGTGTTGCATGTTATGTATTTGTCCACAAATTGCTCAATCTGTGAGTTGTTGTCCTTTCCATAGACTGATGCACCCTCTATCCACAACAGTGTGTGGTCATGCTCACTCCCTCTATTATGGAATTCAATCACAAATTAGTAGTCTAATATTTTTCCGAAGAACATTTCATCATGAAATATCAATTGCCTCAAAGCATTTATTCTATGCCTATATCAGTGAGTACATGTCACTGGGTCTTTTCTTATGAGGTAGTCAATGTCATCATTTTCCAATGTATCAGTTTGTTTTTTCCTTTTCCTATTCCTATACAATGCATAGAACGTAGCCACCAATGGATCCCAGCGATGCTCTGCACTTGGAAATGTGATGAAAAATGTTGGCGGTCCCAATTGTCGGATCATTGCAAAAATAGTTTTCTTGTTTTGTTGCAAATAGTCAGGAGAGATGTGAATGTTTTTGAAATCTATGTATCCAATATCAGATTTTAGGATTTTTTCTAGGTTTGCTTTGTACTTGAAATCTTTGGCCAATAACTTTCTTCCTTATAGTTGGCCTTTTCTTATTCACACCCACATGCAAGAGAGCACTTGCTCAATTATTATGAGCATTGTTTTGAAAAACAAATTCGTTATGTGACAGGAGAAGTCACCGCTTGAATGTAGCAGTTCCCATCGAACTATTTTTTGGTAGCTGAATCGCTATGATGTCACTGGGACGTGGATATCCATAGAACAGTGTTGGGAAGTTCATTTCCTCAACAAATTTGTCCTTGAATATTCCAAGTGGGCGTTTCCCTTCAGTAGGTGCAATTTCGACAATCTTGTCTTGCAAGTCACGAATGCGTTGTGAGTCAGTGAATCCATGTATCAATGTTTCAGCGGGTCCTTCATTCTCTGATTCATCTCTTGTATCAAATTCACTAGCAGTTTCGAAAGTCTGTGCAAAGTTATTATCTCCTTCTTCAAGAATATTGTTCCAGTTATCATTTATACATATGTTATGTGCTTTGTACAGGGCCCTGGAACATAATTGTTTTAATGCTTTCATGACAACATGCACACACACTTTACCTATGTGGTATGCATTCTTGTATTGCAAATGTTTTTTGAGAGCTACAACAATTGTCATTGTATCGCTAATGAATTGTGGAAAGGATTTTTATACAACATCCAATTGGACAGGCACATTAATAATTGATCTTGTTAAGCCCATTTGGGGTCGTTTATAGCCTCAGGGTCTGATTTGTGCAAATGCAATTCGCAGAGACACAAGTCTCTCTTCAAGTTCTATAAGTGTACTTACATCCGGTAGTGGTGTATTACATCTTATTTGGTCAGGCGTTGCAAAGTGTGACAGTTTTCCATTTTCAAGTGATCGTTTGCATGGAAGACAAATATTGCCACTGGAAAATGTTCTATCATTTAGTGTCAAACCGAGGTATTTTTTTTGCAAGTTAGGGGTGAAAGACTTAGTGTTTTTTGCGAAATTCAATTGATCGCAAATCGCACATGCAATGGAAGGAGTGTCTTTAATTTGTTTCATATAGATCTGTTTTGCATCTCTCTTCCCTAGACAAGCATGCATAGTAAGTGTTTGTTGGTTTGCATTGCTAGCAGTGCATGGTGTTGGCTCTAGGCCACGATATGTGATTTTTTACTCTCGGTCAGTACCATGACCATTGTGGGATATGTGGCTGCATTTGTTTGTCGCATGTATCTGTTTTTTCAACATGTGGTAGGTTAACTTATGGTTGCCACTGGGAACTAGTTTCACTTGTTGACAAGCCATGTTGAAGGTGGAATTGACATTTGTTATGAGCATTGCATCCTCACCATCTGGATGGTGAAAATAGTGATGTTCTTTGTCATTGGACATGTGATGTTTGTGTTCAGAAAAAAGTGCAAAAATGCGATTATGTTGTGCACGAACAATTTTTTTTAGGTTGTGATATGTGATTTTCTGTCTAGAAGGAAGCGTACCAATGTATTTTTTGCTCTCACGTGTGACCTTTTTCAAGTTGTGATAAGTTAGTCTACGTTTTTTGTTTAAGCTCTGTATGACCTCATCATAACTAGGATGAGTTTCATTCTGATTAAATAGCATGTGACGCTTCTGCAGATTCGATGCAGTTTGGGTGGCATGGACAATGGATCCTGAATTGGTAGTATTTCTTATCAAGGGTTGATAATGGATGTGTGGTGTATCTGTTTTCAACGACATGATGTCAATTTTTCGATCGTAGTTTGAATCAATACATTAGGAATGGATAGTACCATCTGACTGGGCCGACCAAACCTGGATATTTACTCCGAATATGATAGATAGCCATTGCAAACATAATCTTCCACCCTCTACATTTCCTTTCTCATATGGCATTGCCATGTTTACAAGGTATTGTTGCCAACTTCCAATTATTGACATACGTTCTAGGAGATATGGTAAAAGGTGTTGATGCAAGCAATTAAAAGCTTGTTGATTGCCACCTATAATTCCATTGCAAAAGGATTGCACAACGTAAAGGCTCAACTAGTGCACATCAAACTCTGTTGCTACCAAATAGCAAATTGCATTGAACAAACTATCTCCACAACTAGATGCAATAGTTGTCGTTATGTGCAATCCATGGGAGTGTATATGATGCATAATTCGTTTCCAATGTGATTGAAGGTCTTTGCAAATGAGGGACAAGTAAATATGAGGTCCTCCAAGATTGCATATGGATAATTTTCTATAGAGTAGTGGTTCATAATGACTACTGACAGGATTGGCATCATGGAACAAGATGCAATATGGATCCCTAGATGTAGTTTTATTGAATAGTAGATATCTTGTTTTTCTTGTTAATGACCATATTCCAATTGATATATTTAGCCACTTGGATAGCTACCGTATACAAAATGTATCTCCCAAAAGTCCCCTCTCATGTGCAGGCAAAGTTGCAAATGCAGACAACCGCATCTTTGAAAAATACGTAGTGACATCATGTATTCCATGCAACTGGCAAAGAAAATCAGATGCCAATTCGTATTGATATTACTGTAATGCCTCAATGTCTCCACTTTCTAAACAGGCCAAGAAATTATCTATCAATCCATTGTGCAATTCGGTCGAGGAATAACGGAAATGCAATAGAACTTGAAATGCATCAAAGAGGCAATCTCCCACAGTGTACGAGAATGCATCTAATCTAAAAATCCCATTGCTATGCAATACCTTGTCGATGTTGTCATGTACAATGGAGTCCGTATCTATTTCATAGCACTCAACATCTATTACTTGCTTCATCTTTTAAGTTGTAATTTTCAAGATGTTTCTTAGCTATATTTAGATAATATGCAAATAGGAAAAAAAAAAAAAAAATGAAAACTATAAGTCCAGAACTGCATACCAATTCCGTTATGTATCCTTCAACCTTCCTCATGTCAAATTCAATGCCTCATGGTCGCTATAGCATACGAAAAAAAAAGTAAATGTATAGCGAACAATGAACCATACAGAAGAGACAACGCAAATGAAATAACACTGTAAATTTTCTCAACACAAAGACCGAGTATTTAAGGCATACCATTTTTTGAACTTATTCTACGCGTGCATCCTATAAGCGTTTCGATAGACATTGTATATAGTTTTACAGTCCTATTCACCATTTATTTTCATACCCACTCTTCACAAATCAACACCAAAACATATCTGAAACCACTTCTTGATGCCCTCCACTGAGAAAAACCATATAGATGGTCTATTGGATAAACAAAAGTGAAAGAACTAGGCATTACAGACTTTTACCACATGAACGGGATCAACACACAACACAACTTCTTAAGGTTTAAATCATCTTCCAACACGAAGAAGATATTCTAAGATGTTTCAATTATCTTACAACATGAAATCCAGTCTGATACATATCAGTGAATTGGCCATTCAGATTACAAAGAACCATTTCTACAAGACGAGATTCAGATCTGAAAACGGTGACGGAAGATGCTTTGCAAGACACAAAGGACAACATAAAGCCAACAACTAAACGTGGTTTTTGATCCAGAGAATAAAAGCATGCTCTGTCACAACCTTGAAAGAAAGGATGGCAAGGTCCTGGTAGATGCTTGCTCTGCAACGACAACTCTAAATTCGTTTTGTAAACTCCTTTGCATTGCTATTTTCCAAAGAGATATGGTACGATGTTCAGGACATGGAAGTGGGCATATGTGATTGGAAGGGAACAACCTGAAAAAAAAAATCACCAAACTTATGGTTTTCGGGAACATAAAATATGAGGAGAACATTCGATTTCCTTTTTTATATGTCACTATGGCTGCAACAGATGTGGGTTATGTGTCCAGCATTGACATTCAAAGGGGAACAAGATGTTTTGGAAGGGAACAACCTGTAAAAAAAACACCAAACGTATGGTTTTCAGGACCAGAAAATATGGGGACAAAATTCGATTTCCTTTTTTATATGTCATTATGGCTACGGCAGAGGTGGGTTTTGTGTCGAACATTGACATTCAAGAACAAGAACAAGATAGCAGCACACTCCTATTTCTCTGGTTGTAGTAGTCACACACAAAGATGTTCTGCAAGAGGATTTTGACTTAGACATTCCTAGTATTGAAAATTCTTACTTGCAAACTGAAAATAGTAAACGACAAACAACGAATAGGAATGAAAACATTGCACTGAAACTTACCCGTGAACGAGGAATGACATAAGCGCAGTTCCAATCACGGACGTAGAACCCCAATCGTGCAAACTGCAACAACAGGTCCAACTGCTGATGCAGGACCCCGACCTTGCAAAGTTGAAGCAAACAAGAACAAGCAACAAACAACAAACCAGTGAACAAGCACCAAGAGGTCCAAATGCAGTTGTAGGACCTCAACTTTTCAAAGTTGAATCAAACAACAATAAGCAGCATCAAGCGAACCAACGAGCAAGCATCAACCAATGAACCAGTAATGCCGGTGAAGAACAATATTACCCAAATTCACTGCAAACAAGATTGTATCCAAAAATCGGAGGAAATTGTATTGTAACACGCCTATTAAGTAAACATTTAAGGTTGTGAGGCATGTTAGGTAAACACTTAAGGATGTCAGAACCGTCGAAGGGCCTCGCGCTGTGTAAACATTTAAGAAAGAATGCAGTGTGATGGCACTGTTTACGTACATAATAATGAAAATGCTTCTTTAAGTACGTAATAATAACAAAAAATAAAAAAAATAATAATAACAATAGTTCGAACAATAGAGACTATGAAAAACTGACTCTCCATGCTCAAAACTTTGGATATCTAAACATTTCAATAAAAATAGTAAAAATTCAAAAAGACTGTAGATGATCAAAAAAAATAGTCAAAGGACAAACTAATATGAAGTCAACTAATAAAAAACTGACTCTCCATGCTCAAAACTTTGGATATCTAAACATTTCAATAAAAATAGTAAAAATTCAAAAAGACTATAGATGATCAAAAAAATTGGATATACTAACATATAAAACATTGGGAATAACGAAGCTAGCAATAATACCTCAAATCTATTATCCAATGAGATCATGACATATAAGGTTTTTTTTATTATATAAAAAATAATGTTTTTAGTTCTCTAGCTCAAACAATAGAGATTATGCAAAAAAAATTAGTCAAACTAATATGAAGTCAACGAATTATCGATCGCTATAGTCCTTCTAAGTCTTCGACATGGACTAATAAAAGCCAGAAATTATTTAGAAAAAAGTCTTGTAATTAGGCTTTCTTTAGAAATATGGTTATAAATCTAAAGTTATTTAAACAAAAATCTTGTAATTAGGCTTTGTGTAGAAAAAATCTTGTAATTAGGCTTTGTTTAGAAATATGGTTATGTATGAAGGAAAATAATACAGCCTGAGTGGGCCTAATGGTTAAAAACATGTGTTTCCTCTTAAGAGGTCACGGGTTCAAATCTAGAGGGGGGTAGGATATGTATACCTTCGTAGACTTTACGAGTCAAATCGTTGGGCGGTCTCATACACCAATTTGGTGTGCTGACTTGACCGTGACCTTAAAAATAGATTATTATTATTATTAAAAATATTTAATTAATATTTTTATATAAATTATTTATATTTATTTTAAATTATAAATTAATATTAAAAAATTTAATATAAAAAAATTAAATACCCTTTTACATACCACAAACATATTATTTTAAAAAATTAAATTTTATTTTCTATAAAATAAATAACTAATGTAAAACAAGTTAATAACTTAAAATTCATAAATATCTAACAATAATGGAATTATACCTTTTTACATACCACAAACAAATGATTTAAAAAAATTAAATTTTGTTTATATAGAATAATTGATGTTGTAGTACACCTAAATCTTAATATTATATCAACAAACATTAAACTTCATAAATATGTAACAAGAATGGAATTATACCCTTTTACATACCACAAACATATTATTTTAAAAAATTAAATTTTATTTATACAGAATAATTAAATTATTATATTATATTATATTATATCAACAAACATTAAACTTCATAAATATGTAACAAGAATGGAATTATACCCTTTTACATACCACAAACATATTATTTTAAAAAATTAAATTTTATTTATACAGAATAATTGATGTTGCAGTACATCTAAATCTTAATATTATATCAACAAACTTTAAATTATAATTATAAATATTCCGAACAATTTTTTACTTTGAAAATTAATTAATTATTTAAATTAGAAAATCTAATGTAATATATATTTTTAAGATTTGATTATGTGTAGA
>ML807658.1:73686-95182 GCA_009831015.1 Picea engelmannii
AATTATTTAAATTAAAAAATCTAATGTAATATATATTTTTAAGATTTGATTATATGTAGAAAGAAATTAAGATAGATAGATAGATAGAGAGAGAGAGAGAGAGAGAGAGAGAGAGAGAGAGTGTATTGCATAGTTTCTTTGTTAACAAATTAAGTTATATATTGTGTAATGCATAGTTTTTTTGTTAACAAATTTTGTAGTTAACAATTTTTTTTTGCAAAATATGAAAGTTATACTTAGTATAATAATAATAATCTAATTTTAAAGTCACATCTAAACTAGATATTAAATTAGTATATGAGATTTTATTATTTGTAAGATAAGGAATCGATAGTGTGGTGGTTGGTGGTATGGCAGGGATTGGTCTCAGCTGCGAGTGTTGGCTTTCTTTAGCTTTTCCATGAGTTTATAGAGCCTTTAGCTATTGAATAGGAGTTTTGGGACAACAGAGAAGGCTATGGTAGTTTTTTAAAAAGGACTTAATGTTGGCTTTTAGCTTGAACCATCTTACATTAAGTCTTACTCTAATCATTTCCATTTCTTGTGAGTCTAGTTGTTATTGTCAGCTTAGCTCCGGGTTATCACGTTCCAAGTGTCTTTTCCCTTCTAGGCATCTGTGCTTTCCTAGAGGTCGCACTAACTCCCCGAATTTTTTGCATCTAGCTTTAATGTGGCTTACAGGTGGATCACTCTTTCATTAATGAGGTATCGTGTTTAATCTGTGTTTATTTATTCCTTTTGGGGATTTGTAGGGCCACATTACCTCTGAGTTTTGGTTAGTGGCAGACAGGTGGACCTTCATGGATCTGTCAAAACAAAGTTTAATAAATGAGGAGATAAGGACTTTAATGGATAAGGATGACGAAAAATTCTGGCAGGAGGCCGGACATTTTACGTCGGTGGCGTTTCATCGGAAACAGGGCAGCTCTTCAACTTGTTTGGCCACAAGGAGAACTTATCCACAGTTCACCCTTCTCGAACGACTTCCTTACTATCGGGAGCAGTTTCGAAAACCACTAACCAAGCTGGGCTTTCACATCTTACTAAGGAGGTATCAGAAGCACTGAGACCATCATCTAATGTTTTTACTGGTATAGAGGACAGCCAGGAAAGTCTTACTGGTATAGGTAGGAAGGTTGATAAGACACAGACTTTTTCACCGTGTTTTAGGAAATAGTGGAAGTCTAATAAGGTTCTTAGGAAGATGGTGCTCGACTCCGACATTGGTTTGGAGGACACTTGCCGTATGGCTCTATGCGGGTTGGTGGGTCGTTTTACCTATGGAAAACTACAGAAGGACACTCTCTCAGTCTGGTTGGAAAAGGATTGGAAGCCTTTACTTGGTTATTTTCCCGAGACTTTTCAACTTACAAAAGGATGGCTGGGATTCCTCTGCAAGTCACCCGAAGACGTCGCACTTTTGTTGTCAAAAAAATGGCTGAATGGCGGGAGTAATCTCATGATCAAAAGATGGCGTGTGGCTTTTAATCCAGAAATGGATTATTTCTCCATGAGGCATTTTTGGGTTTTACTGCCAAGACTTCCATGGCAGTTCTGGAACAAGGGAGCTCTCCAGGCCATTGGAAATTCCCTGGGGATTTTCATAGCCATTGATACTGGTGCCTTGGCTGTGAGTTCAAGGAAGATAAGGCGGGTTCTTGTGGAAATGGACATTACTCAGGGGCTCTTAGAAAACTTAGAAATCGAATGGCGAGGAAGACGACTGATTCAAAGTCTGGATTACAAGGGAGTGCCTTTTCGATGTAGCATTTGTTGGAGCACTGCGCATTTACGACGTGATTGCAAAGGTCAAGTGGAAACAAAACTTGAACTGGAGGAAACATATCTGGATTATGTTACCCAGGATAACTCAATGGAAACTGGGTTCTATGGTACTGAATCTAATCCGTCGGAACCGGAGGGAGTTGACACTTTATCGAGTCAGTCATTGCTGGGTAAGTTGTTCCATCACTATCCATTGCTTTTCCACTCTTTGTCATTTATGGAACATGAAGCTTTAAGCTCTTCCGAATGGATTTTATCCTCTACGCTTTGTACTCCTGTTTTACCAGGGATGGGTGGGGTAGACCTTACCCTTTCTAGTTCCCCTCCAAAGGACTCTAGGAACATGGTTCTAAAATTTGTTGTGAATTCTTTAGATACCCATTTGGCCTCTGCTCCAGTTCACTCGGATAGAGATGGGATCTCATTTCAGACTTCTCCTTCAGAGCCTGTGATTCTGTCTTCAAATATTTCCTTACCTGAGTCTTTACCACCCTTGTCGGAGGCTTCGGACGTGCTCCTGAGTTACCATGAATCGGAAGAAGAAGAGACTTCTCTGTCTGATGTTTTGGAATCTTACTTACCTTTCATACGGGACAAGGATTCTTCTATTAATTTGCTCATTTTTATGGGGAAGTCTACTGTTACTTTGCCTCAGAGGGTGGGGGGGACTGGTACTTCAAATTCTCTTATTAGCCGAGAAGGAAAGGATTTTACATGGTCTCGTGGTCTAGGCTCTGAGATCTCGCCTATTAAAACCAGAAGTGCGAGGACGAAAAATGTATCTATTCCTATTCCTGATTCACTTACTACTTCTTCCTCAGAAGGCGAGGCACTTAGAGTAGTGAAAGCCCTGGCCAGGGCTATTTAATGATCTATCTCTCTCTCAATCTTCATGGGACTTGAGGCACCCAGAAATTGGCCTCTGTTAGGAGAGTGTTGGATAAAATTCGCCCGGATTTAGTGTGCTTTCAAGAAACTATGGTTCAATCGAAGAAAGCTAGATTGTTTTTGAGTTTGATTCGGCCCTATTGGTTTTGTTGTGTTGTCAGCTCTGTTGGAACGTCTGGTGCCTTATTAGTGGCATGGGATCCTATAGTTTTTTATTTAACTGCCTATCTAACCTGTGGTGGAATACTTCTGACAAGTCACTCAATAGCAAACAAACGACCTTTATCTATTTTAAATGTATATGGACCATGTACAGAACAAAGGTTGTTTTGGAACAAGTTAGCAGACTCGGGTATTCTATCAAAGAATAATCTCATTATAGTGGGAGACCTCAATGTGAAACTATCAACGAAAGAAGTTTGGGGTGGAACCAATCTGGTATCACACTCAACTGGTTTCTATAAGTCCTTCTTTCAAACAAATCACCTCATTGATCTAGCCACGGACAAATTGGTTCCTACCTGGAGAAATGGGTGTTCTGGGGCAGCTTTGATATCCAAGCGATTGGATAGATTTCTTATAGCGGAGGATTTTTTGTCGAGGATCGGTTTATACAGGACCTGGGTTGAGTACCCGTACATATCGGATCACGCTCCGATTGTGCTCCAGCTAGAGTTGCCTCCTTTATATAAATCCTGTCCTTTCAAATTCAACCCATTTGGGCTTTAGATCCAAGATTATGAATTGTTGGTGCAGGAATTGTGGAAAAGACCTAAGTATTTTGAGGAACTAGACTGTCAAAAAAGACTACTTTGGAAGCTTAAAGACTTAAAGGATTTGACCAAACAGTGGCAAAAACACAGACAGGAATTTTCAAAGATCCGTCTTATAGAACTGGAACAGGATGTCACAGATCTGCTAATAGAAGCGACGGATGACAAGCTTACAAAGGAAAAGGAGATAGAATTAAAAGAAAAGGAAGAGTTAAGAAATAATCTTTTAAAAGAAAAAGAGGAAACTTGGCGCCAAAGAAGCCGAGCCATTTGGATCAAAAGTGGGGACCAGAACACAATTTTTTTTTCACAACTATGCAAATTTTAGGAGAAACATGAAATTTATCTGGGATATTGTTGATGAGATGGGTCAATTACAGATGGGTCAAAAGAACATAATGGATGCTGCAAAGACATATTTCAAAAATTTCTTTAATGAATCAATAGATACTTCTATATTGGATCAAGTAAGGGTGGCTGAGATCTTTCCAAAATTGATGACTGAGATAGAAGCAGAGAATCTATTTAGACCGGTAGTCCTGGAAGAAATACGGAAGGTATTAAAGAGTTTTAAGGTTGATAAGAGTCCTGGCCCGGATAGATGGACTGTGGAATTCTTTGTCCACTTCTTTGATTTAGTAGGCGGAGATTTACTGGATATGATTGAAGAGACAAGGCAAAAGGGTAAGATATGTGGGGACCTGAACTCGACTTTCATTGCTTTAATCCCCAAAGTTAATAAGCCACTTTGTTTTGGGGATTATAGGTCGATCTCATTATGCAATTTGTGCTATAAAATAATTTCCAAGATCATAGCAAATAGGATCAAACCCTTCCTATCCAGTTTGATTTCGGAGGAGCTCGGGTTTATTAAGGATCGTCATATTCAAGATGCGATAGGGGTTGTTCAGGAATGTTTGCATAGTATAAGAAACAAGAAATTAAAGGCTCTAGTATTAAAATTGGATCTTCAAAAAGCCTATGACTGTGTCAATTGGGACTTACTAAGGATGATCCTTATACAGGTGAGTTTTGGCACAAAATTGTCTAATTGGATCATGAGCTATGTGGAATTATCTACTTTTGCCATTTTAATAAATGGCGAGGCTACTGGGTTTTTTAAAGGCAGAAGTGGGCTAAGACAAGGCTGTCCCTTGTCTCCTTTACTCTTTATTCTGATTATGGAGGCACTAAGTATTCTACTTAAAGTGAGTCAACGGGAAGGGAAACTGTCAGGTCTTAAGGTCTCTAGAACGATAAAGATTATTCTAATTTTATTTGTGGATGACATTATCATAATGTCAAGGACTACTTTTCAGGAATGGTGGGAGATTAACAAGGTTCTAAAGTTGTTCCGTTCAGCATCAGGGTTGAAGATCAATATTTTAAAATCAAATTTTCATCATGAAGGCTTATCGGAACTGGAGTTAGATCCTTTTAAATCTTTATATCCTTATAATTTCTTTGAATTGGCGATCGGTTTCAAATATCTCGGGGTATTCATAAAGTCCGACACTCATCGTACTGAGGATTGGCATTGGCTGATACGGAATATGGAAAAGAAGATTGATAATTGGTGTTATCATTGGCTGTCACTGGGGGGTAGACTGGTTCTTATAAAAGTTGTTCTAGAGAGTCAGTTGGTGTATTGGCTTTCATGAGCTATCATTCCTAATTCTATTTTGAATTCTCTGCGAAAACTGATGATGAACTTTCTATGGAATGGGAATCGGGAGACAAATCATATCCATCTTTGCAAGTGGGAACATATTACATTGCCAAAGCGTAATGGGGGATGGGGTTTGAGAAATCTCTTGGATTTCAAATAGGCGATGGCTGCAAATTCCTTATGGAGATTTTTATCTTTCTCTAGTATCTGGCACAAGGTAATAAAAGATAAGTATTTATCCCATTCAACAGTGACAAACTGGTATAGATCTTTAACTTTTCGGGCTCGGTCTTCCTCTTGCATTTGGAGAGGCCTCATAAAATCTGTCCATCTCATCTTACAGTGGCTATCATGGAATCCTGGAAAGGGTCAACTCATTGATGTAGGGAGAGATAAGATACTAGATATGGGAGAAAAATCTCTATTGTCTGATAATTTAATTTTAGCCCTTCACGAAAGTCATATTTTTTCTTTGTCTCAGGCTCTGAGGAATGAGGACAGATCGTACTTATCATCTCTGTGGTTAAATAGTCAAGAAATTGGTTTATCTGGTATCTTAGCTATTGAATGGGACAGATACAGATCGGCCTTAATTGATTCAGGGATTTTCCTTCAAGACAGGGAGGATTCCTTAATGTGGACGGGGGGGGATAGATCGGGGGTTCCAAGTGTTAAAAATTTCTAGGGCTATATTATCAACAAAGAATCTGAGCTCAATAGGTGGATGGGAAAGATCTATCTGGCATTGGATTCTGCAATTAAAAATCAAACTCTTTTTATGGTTGGCCATTAAAGGGAAAATATTAACTTGGGATATCCTTCAGTCCAGAGGAAGAGAAGGACCGGGCATTTGCTACTTGTGCAAAACATAATCGGAATCAATAGATCATATCTTCATTCATTGTGCTTTCTCCAAAGAAGTATGGGAAAAGATTATTTCAGCAGGGGATTTTAAACAAAATTGGATAGGCACTAGCCTGGAGAATTGTATATAGGAATGGATTGGAAATAAATTTGTACCTACAGTCTTGGAAGCCTAGGTGTGTTGGAATATTTGGCTGGAGAGGAATCAGGCTATCTTTGAGGGCAGCAGGCCCAAAGTCCAGAAGGTTTACTATAAAACTTTATCACAAACTAGTAGCATCGAGGGAGTTAAAAAAGACAAATTACCAACAAGTCTGTTTTTAAATATACAAAATAACACTACTATTGCATTTTTTGATGGGGCGGTGCATCAGAGTGGGGATTACTGTGGAGCGGGTGGTGTACTAAAAATGCCAGATCACTCTTGCATTAGATGGACCTTTAATGGTGGTCAAGGCACTAATACCAAAGCCAAATTACTTAGGGCTTGGGCAGCAATAAGATTGGCTTTACATCTTTCCATCAGTAGATTACATTTAGTGGGGGATTCTAATGTGGTGATTGCTTGGCTGAAAAACATTGGTAGTCTCGAAGTTTGTGCGATTGAAGGTTGGAAATCAAGGATCAAGGAGATGGTGAAAGACTTTGAATATATTTGTTATGACCATATCCATAGAGAATTTAACACAGAAGCTTATTACTTATCCAAACAAGCATCAAGTGAGCCGGAAGGAGGCATCCAGTATTACACTTGGGTTAACAACATAGAGGGGATGAAACATACTATCAACATCTACTAGTTTACTGTCTTATCCTTTTTGTTTCCAGGTCCTTGGTGGGGATATGTGAGCTTTGTATTTGGGTAGGGCTTTGTCAGTTTATTAGTAGTATCCTTTTTGTTTTTCAAATTGACAGTAGAGGGAACTATTATCTTTTTATGTTTTGTAATGGGTCAAGCTGTGGGTCTTTAGCATTACTACTTTGTATTTTGATTGTTACTTTTCTTGTGTATGGAAAGTAACACTCGTATTCTGCAGAGAATGAATGTTTCAGTTGGATTTTGGTTTGTGAGAATCCCTGTGAAGACAGAGTTATAAAACTTTTATATTTACTTAATATAAATGAGATAATTTTTCTATTAGAAAAAGATAAAAAAATCCCTCAAGAATATATAATATTTTAAAAAGAAATACATATTCATTTTCATCAAAATTTTGAAAAATATAAAAAATAACTTTTTAATTCTAATTTTATGTATAGTAAGGTTTACATCACTACCTTTAATTTTGATAATCATAAGTAAGGAACCGTTCACCACACTTTACACTTTAGCTTATAAAGTAAAATGATTTATGGGACACTTTAGCTTATAAAGTAAAATGATTTTGGGGACAAATTATTAATAAATGCATTTTTTTAATTATTAACTTGGTGTGACAAAAGTTGTTTTGTTTTGAGGTTAAAATTGTTTTGGATAATCTTAATGAATATTTTGAAATATTGTTTTGAGGTTAAAATTGTTTTGGATAATATTAATGAATATTTTGAAATGTATGTTTTTTTTATTGTTAAATTACAATTTTATGATAATTTTTAAATAAAATTTGGTTTATGAATATATTGGTGTAAATCTATTGTAATTTTTAACTTTAGATTTATTAAATATTTATATGGAATAAAAAATTGAAATGTATTTTTTTAGTATTTAAAATATTCTAAGTTAATATGAATTTATATTGGTGTGTGTTTAAGCGATAATATTATATATTAAAAATATATATAAAAAAAATATTTTAAATTACAATGTACCAAGATAATAATATATTTTAAATTTTATTTCAATCAAATTAATAACTATCAATTTCAAAGTGTATTAAAATCAAATTAAAATTTTATATTTCTAAACAATTATAATATCCAAATTACTAATTTAACTTGTGCTAATAATTATATGAATATATTTAAGAGAATATTGAAACTTTCATATCCATAAAGATTCAACTAAAAAATGAGAAACAAAATACAAATATAAAATTTTAACATCTTTTTAAAATTAAACTTCACATATATAAACTGGGAACAACATAGTAAATTTGAATCATTGTTCAGTTTTGATTGGAAAAAAAACTAAATAGTACTACTCCCGTAATATAAAAAACAATGTTGTTTGAAAGTAACCATAGAGTAATCATAGATTATATGTTGGAATGTCAGGTTGCCATGACAGCAAAGAAAAGTATATGTAAAAAGATTATATTATGATTAATATAATGTGCAATTTTCATTTGGAAAAAATCATAGAGTAATCATAGATTGGAGCAAATGCTTGATATTTAGTATGTAAAAAGATTATATTATGATTAATATAATGTGCAATTTTCATTTGGAAAAAACCATAGAGTAATCATAGATTGGAGCAAATGCTTGATATTTAGTCTGGGCTCAAAGGAAAACATACATGCATTAAAAGTTATTAATATCCATAGCTATAAGGTGAGTATTATTAATTTTTGTATTTAAATAAATTTTTTAATAAGACTTATATAGTGATATTTTAGTCTTTGTTTTAGTGATATTTTGACTAAATATAATAAAAATATTTGTAATAAATTGGATTGTGTAATAATTGGAAAAAAATATATGCATTTTAATTTAATAATACAGAAAATTGATACATAATATCAAAATTTTAATTTTAATCTAATGCTCTCTATATAGAAAACTCGCATTGTTCCCAAAAAGCTCCCAAGTTCACTAAAACCAATTGGAACTTTCCCAAGCTCCCGGAAATGTAGAAACTACCCAAATAAGTTTCAATAATGCTGATAATAATTACACATCTCATCCATATTATGATGTTTTTCCACAAAAATAAATAAATAAATAAAAGTCATAATTTTACTAATTATAACCAAATTACATTTTGTAGATACCTTTCAACAGTTAGATTTTATTTTCAACATTTGTTTAAAAAAGGATTTTCTTTTCCACATAGCCACAATGCTAAGGTTCTTTACCATATATCAAAAAACTAATTCAAAACACTTGACTTCAATCTCAATAAGTGTTAATAAGAAACAAAAAGCAATTAAACAATGTCATATACAATCTTCTAGGAAATACCAAGCCGGTTAGCCTTAATTCTCTTAGTTTCCATTATAAATTCAAAAACTTAACAACTAGAACATCAACACCATCTCCAACACCATCTCGAACATATAATTCAAGATATCATATTATTAGAAGAAAGGTCAAGGGTCATATTCGACAATGCATCTCGCTTATTGAGCCTACATGTGCCATGTTCTTAGAGCCCTATGTAAGGCCTTATGTCGACAATATATCTGCTAATGTGTTTCATTCTATGTAAACATGACAAAAATAAACATTGTTAATAGTAGTTTTGATATCCAAGACCTCTTCATAAATTGGCTTTAGTGGAAAATTTTCCATAGTACAAGAACCCCTTAGCAAATTAATAATAACTAATGAATCCCTTATCACTTGAAGCTTTTGTACACCTTTTCGAGCAACCAACATAAGTATTAACTTAACTTCCATAAGTTTTGCCTTATTGTTTGTACTCCCACATAATCATGCTTTAAACTTGAAAAATGTGATTCAAATAGATACATGACACCCCTACATCTCCAACTAGTGGGTCTCCTTGAGAAGCTCCATCAAAATAAGCCCATGCCCTAGTTTTATCAATGACCTCAAGCACCACTACCCTTGAGGGTTTCCTATCCTTTACCTATGTAAAAATTTGAAGGATGGACATGCTTTTAGATGCAAACTATTGTGGAGGAGAAAACTCATCCTCAAATAGTCATGACTTTCTAGCTAACCAGATTCCCCAAACAATGATAAGTGGGAGGGCTTTGAATAATTTTAATGAGGAATTTTGATGCCACCTTTGAGATACTCATTAACATTTTGTCCTCTCTACACATCCTAAAACCAATTATTCCTTCAACTTCCTTCCAAACCAAATCGACATAAGAATAAGAAATAACCATATGTGAAAGAGTTTCATCACATACGTTGCAAAGAAGGCATTTGTCAGGGCCTTGCCAACTTCTCTTTTGCATGTAATCCCACACTGGAACTTTGTTTATGAGAATTGACCGCATCTAAATTCTTAATTTTGGGGGATATTTGAACTTCCAAACCTCTTTGCACCACCACTCCAACTTTTGCATGTCCTCCTCCTCTCTAAGAACTGTGTATCCCATTTTTGGATTATATACCCCTCTAACATGATTCCTAGACCATACCAGTTCATCCTATGTGTCTTTGATTTTGACAAAACTAGCTCTCAAGGCAATTATATATTCTACCCACCTCAATCTTTCCTCACCAAAACACCTATTCTTTATGTAGAGAACCAGTCCTAACTCGAAATAAAAGAGTTTTTAAAATCAACCACTTGAGATAAGTTAAACAAAGCTCTACTTCTCAAAGTATCAACCATATTTCTAAGCAAAAAATAATTCTCTCCATGCCCAATATAAGGATCTTCCCCCAAACTAACTTTGCTTCTCATCCTAGCCTTCCAAACTAACCAATTCCCAGCCACATGGAAAGCTTACACCACAAATTTCGAAATTACACAAGAATAATGCAACATTTTTGTGAGTGTTATAATCCAATCCTCAATGGACATAAGATTTATGTCTTTTTGGTAAACCACCTTTCTCGAAAGACTTTGCCCATTAATGATCCTCCAAACACCTTTAGTTGACAAAGCTTTAGCAAAGGAATGGATATTTTTTTGGGTCCCAACCTCCCAACTCTTTGTGAACCGCAACTTTTTCCCAAGAAACCTAAGGGAAACCCTTCTTTTCCTTTTCCCTTGCCCACATAAACCTAAAGCTAAGTTTTCTTATTTGTTTGAATACCCCTTTAGGAATGAATGTTAAAGCATTCAATATATAAGTTTGGCTTCTAACATAGATTTCACCAACAATAATATACCCCCCATGATAGCCACTTATTACACCAAATAAACAACCTCTTCTCAACCTTTGATATCATGTAGCCCTGATCTTTTTTGTGTAATCATTGGACTTGAGGTAGAATCCTGAATATTCTATACCTACTTGAAGCTAAACTTGAGGATAAGGAGACATTTGAGAATTTTTTTTTTATCCTCCTCATTGATTCCCATAGAAGTGATAGAAGATTTCCCAACATTGATCTAAATTCAAGTAGCAAGAAAATCATGGGGTCTTCACTTAGTGAACCTGTGACATAGTGCCTTTGTTCATGGGATATTAAAGAATACCCCTATTTTCACAAGATATTGATAAATACCTCCCAAAATCCTTCTGTTGAACCCCCCTCCCACTACATCTTTCCAATAGAAGAAACCCATATTTTTACTAGATACCCCTTTTTACACCCCCCAATACCTATAAACCCCCTAAAACCCCTAATACCTACATTATATTGACTTTATTTTTTACCATTAAAAAACCCCCTTTATGAATGAATGCGATAAGATATTGGTGAACAATGTGAAGCCCCTATGAAGTAAATAAAGATCTAAAATCTCCCTCAACTTGAGAGCATCCCTATGAGAGCCATCACAAAATAGTAGAATATTGTCCACAAATAATAAATGTGATAAACATAAAGTACTACGCACCCTTATTCCTTTGAAATCCCTTGCTATTTTTTCTTACAATAAGGAACACTAGTGGGGATAAAGGACGCCCCTACCTCAATTCCTGTTCTGGCCTAAAATAATAAAATGTGGAACCATTGATAAAAACTACAAAAGATATAGGGGAAACACAACTTATAACCCAATTGAAAAACTGTAAATTAAATCCAAGATGTATAAGCTTCAAATGCAAGTAGATTTGGTTGACTCTGTCATGGAATCTAGAAAAGACAACTGTAATCACCATAGTTGGAAACTTGTTGGTTTTGATAGAGTGAAAATCTTCCCAAGCCACCCCCATAGCATCATGAATTTGCCTTCCAGCTAAAAAACCAATTTTTTACTGGGATATAGTCTTGGATAATATTGTCTTCACCCTCCTAGCAATTATTTTTGGGATTATTTTGTAAATGCAATTGCACATGGATATAGGTCTAAACTCCTCAAAACTATTTGGATTATCTAACTTGGGAATGAGAGAAATAGGGTAGTGTTAAATGCTGCCAATATTTTTCCAAAGGTCGTAGACTCCTCAATTACCCTTAAAACATCATCCCCGATGATATCATAAAACCCTAAACATAACTCAACTATCCACCCATCAAATCAATGGATTTTATCCTTCCGAAAAGAATGTAAAACCACCTGTAGTTCCTCTTCAAGCACCTCTTCCAGTAAATTGACATTATCACTTTATGATATAAAGATAGGAAATAGAGTTTCCATATTGACAACTTCAGTAATAGTAGCTCCATTGTCTTCCTTGAGAATATCATTAAAATGGTCTATCCCATCTCTTGAGAGTTCCTAAAAAATGGAAACCATGGATCCATCTTATCACTACATTTTCCAATTGGTGTTTACATTTTTCCTATGGTTGGAATATTGGTGGATTTTTTTTTGTGTTGATATCGCCTTTTCTAACCACATAGTTCTACTTTTGATTCTCCGAGTTGTTTTCTTTTCATCCAATAGACCTCTCTTCTTTTTCTCCATATCGATGATCTTATCCTTGTGTGCCTCATTTGAATATCCATCCAAACATTTGAAATATAAGCCTTCCAATTGGGACTCCACATCTTTTAAGTCCCTCTTATCCTTGATCTTTTTCTCATGAGCCCACTTCATAACATCTTGCTTCACCTTCATTAAGTTTGATTCAAATTGTATGGAAACAGATTCCCCAAGTCCCCTATCAAAGGGATACCATTGGTTCTTGACTAACTAGACAAAACCCTCATCCTCCAACCACCAAGGATTGAATTTAAAAGGACTAGGTGTTTTTATCCCAATACCAGCCAATTCTAGGAAGATGGGAAAATGGTCAGAATTCCCACCTGTGCCAACCCATTGCCTAACCCTCGTATTATCATAAACGAGGGCTTTGGTAAGTAAGAATATATCCAATGTTTTTAAAATACTATCGACACCTATCATTTTGTTTCTCCATGTTGACCTCAATTTAATTGGATCCACATCAATTAAACCACATTCATCCAGTATGCTCACAAATTAATTTGAGAGAGGGTCAACTAAAGTAGCCTCACCCCAAATCTCAAAGTTTCCAATAGAAAAAAATTAAGTCTCCACCCACAATAGTATGATTGTGCCCTAAGAAACTCTTGCGAAAGAAATTATCCCAGTAGTTAACTCTGTTTGAGTATGGCCCATACAAATTTAGAATAATATCTCCATCCTCGGCTCCTAGGATTATATGATMAGTGSTAAACTTGAATCAAATGACCAAGAGTTAGAGAAAGACAAAACCATACACTTYCAACCATATATTAACTCCCATAACCTTCCTYTRGAGTTAGAGAAAATGGAATCCCARTCCCACCCACTTAAAAGCTWTAKTAACTCGACATGGATTTTCTCCCTTCACCCATAGTCTCTTGTAGMAAGAGGATATCAAGATTTTGTGTCTCCATGAGTCTTTAAAGAGCATGTTTTTTTGTGGGGCTATCCAACCCCCTATAGTTAAAATATGCACAAATCATTATGAACRTGTACCCGAGGTTTGAATTGCTCTAAGTACCCCTTCAATAGAAAGTTACCTACTTGATTGCACCTCAAAATATGCCTTCTCTTGTGCAATGTAAATATGGGATTTCTTACCCCTACCTCCACCCTTGAGCCATTTTCCCACCAATGTAGCCAAACCACCAGCTACCCCATCCTCAACAACATATGGTGTATATTTTCCAGGCCTCATAAAATATATTGACATACCTTTAGTGATATTGTCATCCTCAGTCAATGAGAATAGACTGGTTGGCTTAGATCCAACCACTACCTTCTGAGAAATACTCTCCACATCTTCTCTACCCACATCGACCTTGAGAATTTAGTCAAAGGAATAATATTCAACCTAGCACTTTCAATAGAAATTCCATCTTCCTTTGATTCATTCTTCCCTTGTTAACATGTTGGGGAGCCCTTTGTATCCAAGTTGTTTTCTTATATTGAACCAAGGGTATTTTCAGTATTCGACCCCACTTCTTTAGAGACCTCTGTGTCACCAAAAGGAATACCTCCTTCTGTTTTTTTGTCATTTTCCAATTGTCTCTCCTTCACCCACCCTTTTATGTTTAGAGGTAGATCACAATCTTGGACCAAACATCCATACAAATGACACCTAGCACATTTGGAAGGTACACCAGAGTTATAGTCTATAATTTGAGTGAATGTAAAATTACCTTTCTACAAAACCATCTCCAAAGCTAGTCCTTCCCTCAAGTTGATACCCACCAATACGTGAGCTATGGACAAATTCCTAGAGTTGAGGAAACTCATATCTGCCTCAAAAAATGATCCCTAAGAATTCCCTATTGCCTTGAAATCCTCCTAAGATCATAAATCAATTGGGAGAGCCAAAATATTTATCCACGCTAGCATAATGGACATTTTTTCTAAGTGAGCATTGAAGAAGGGAGACCACGGTTTAAGAAACAACATCAATGAACCCCATTTCCTACAAGTCTCCATGATTTTTCCAATGTGTTCATTTGATCAGAAGACGAACTCCATCCACCCCTAGACAATGATGAAAATTTTTGGCATGTAGCCTAATACCGACTTCCAAGAATCTGTTAACCATAACTTCAAATTCACTTTGCCTGTCCTTCGCCCTTGAAACATAACAACTAGTGCTTTTGAAGCTAGGTCTACTATTTCATGCATTTGTATATTGTCACCCAACACTAGCTTGATGGGGGGGTTGTGATACAATTATTCCTTTCCCCCCCCTTTCATAGGGGTTTCACCATGACCAACTACGCCTTCCCTGGATACAACTAGAGGTAGCTCAAACTATCTCAATCCCCTATGTTTCACATATTGCTTGGTGTTTTAGGGTTATTTATTTGAATATGACTTGCATTCAAACCACCTCTACTACCAAGAACCTAAGAATATAATAATCTCTGCTCATTTATAATTGAACTTTCCACTTGCAAAGTATAAGGTATGCTTGCTAGCACATAAGGGTTCCCAACCTAGACTTGGCTCGTGCCACACCCTAAAAGGTAATGGGATGAAATAGGGCCTGCAATGGAAGATGAAGCCTTGAACTAGTTAACCCTAAGGTTGAAACTAATGAGGCTCCAATAGTATTCAACAAGCACTCTTATATAGATCCTAGGGAGTTGGTAAGAGAGAATGGCCTCAAACACATCAACATCTCATGAGGAGTAGAAGGAACTTTACTCCAACTTGCCAACCCACCTGCCCTAACATGACCTCATCCAATGGGTGACCCACCAAGATAGTACCTGACAAGGTCCATAAATCCTATTGTCCCATTTGATTGACGGTGGGAGCCCCATTTGATTGGTGGTGGGAGCTCCAATGGCTTACCCACATAAGAATCAAAACCCAAAGTATTTGAGGAAAATGAACAAGGCCTTAGGGGTATAGATACCTCATTGCCTAGTAAAACACCTGGAGTACACCCCCTACACCATGGAGTAGATCATATTCATTGTCCTTCAAATGGATTTGGAGAGTAATTGATATAATCTAGATATATTTTCTATAAAACCTTCGTGAAACTTGCAAAACTCTCATCCTCCAACACTCACACTATCTTTAATGTATTCTCTATTAGGATGTTATTTTAAAATTCCTTTTAATTAATATTTTTTTAATATTTTATTGGGTCAAGTTAGGTTATGTGTCATGTCTGTGTTAGGCATGGGTGTGTCATGTGGCGGAATGTTTTGGACATGTTATGGTCATAATGAGAATACATGTGGGATCGAATCTCTATATAAATAGTAGGTTGCCTGGTAATCAATCTATATTGGCAATGTGTCAGAATTAATTTACATTGGCAATGTGTGAGAATCAATTTATATAAGAGAAATAGAATCCTTATTGTATACATCAACTTATGATTATTGCACTTGGATACATTTAGAGTTCTTCTTTTAATGTATAAGGAGTTATTGTATACGTCATTATGATAAGATTTTTTGGTGTTATGAACCACAACAATATTTGGTGTATGTTGTGCATATGTAGCTTTATCATATTCTATTATAAATTGGGTTCGTAAATATATAATTATCTCAATGTTGTTTTTTTAATGTGTAGATGTTTTTGATGTATTAGGGGGGTTTAGTAAGAAAGTCGCCTTAGTTGGTGCAAGAAAGCAGGGGAGGGCTTTGCGGCTAGGGTTTTGCTAGCCGCATCCCAGAACACTCCAGAGGAGCGCGGGCGAGTGAGGAGTGCGGTCGATGGCTAGCTGCATTCCAAAACATTTCAGAGGAGCATGGGTGAGCGCAGAGTGTGGACGAGCAGTTTCAAGGGCGTGGAGTGCGGGCCCTGCGGAAAAACACTTCGGGTGTGGAACTCAGGCTCTTCGGATTTACCGGATTTCACTACAACTCTACAACTCTGTCTGGAGCTTGGAGTTGAGGCCGCTGAAGGAGCGTGGGCGAGTGACTTCATGGGAGAGGAGCGCGGGCCTTGTGGATACATTACACTCCTTTTGGCTCTGCGGTTTCAGCTTCTTTTTGTTGTGGGTGATGGGTTCTTGCCCTTTTGTTCGGGTTTGTGGTTTTTTTCGGTTTCTTTTGTCCTCCTCCTCCTAGACAAGAAGAGGTTTGGGCCAGAGCTTTGAGGTAGCTGGGGGCATGCGGTGTTATTGGAAAACACTTTGAGGTCATTGGGGGTGTGCGGTGTTATTGGAAAACACTTTGAGGTTCCTTTGGGGCGTGCGAAATCTTCATTCATCGTTTCCTGATAATTTCTTCCCAAGATCTTCATTCTCTTGCTCCAACTCGTGGACATGTTGTTTTGTATCCTTTGACTTCTTAATTTGAGTAAGTAGTTTTTCATTATGATTTTTTAAGCAAGATATTTCTTGGTTTTTATCAGCAATAACTTCATCATATTCTTTTTACATCTTTGATATCGAGTTTTGATTATCTGGAAGGGTCACCTTCGAGATATCTTTAAAGTCTTTTGATGAAGGTGTTATCGATTTTGACCTCATAGTAATGTCTTGAAGAGTCATCATCTTCTTTTTATAAGGAAAAGTCACAAACTTTTTTTCCGTGTTTAAAATGAAGGTTTCTAGTTTTGTTAACTAGTGTAACCCGAGAATGATGTCAATCTCTTCTTGAAACATAGTTGTAACATTGAATTGAGATATATATTCATAATCATCAATTGTTACTTGCACGTCTTTAATTTTATATTGTCTCTTGCAAAAAATATTTGTCTTTTCACTTATGTAATGCTCCAAAATAAATAATTGATTCACCAAATTAATATGAATAGAATTCTCATCCCGGGTCATGCTGACAACGATGTTAACGTCTTTTCCTTGAATACTTCCCTTTAATGTAAATAACCCGAAACATGAAGTGCGACAACCTTCATAAGAAAATCTTCCTTTTTCCTTAGTAGACTCCATTTTGCTTTCGTCAATAATTTATGATAAAATAATCTCTTTTATTATGAAGTTTATATAATCCTTTGATAATTTAAGTTGGATGTACCTGACCTGAAGTCCCACTTTTTCGATAATAAATGATCCACTTCTCAATATAAATGATAATTTCTCTAGAATATATATATTTCTTTAGATTTAAAAATTAATTTTTAATATATATTTATATTAATTTAATTTTATATTTATATATGTATATATAGATATTATATATCATATATATAATAAATTAATATAAAGTATATATTATAATTAATACAGTTTAATAGCCATGACTTTACACTAGGGGCACAAGTGGTAGTCAAAGGCCAGTTGTATGGGATAGGGATGGGACCGGGTAGTGAGTCGGGTGGTGAGTGAGCGGGGATCGAGGGTAGTGGATAGGTAGTGGATCAGGGGTAGCGGACCGGGTTGTGGGGGAGGGAATAGTTACAGGTTGTGGGGAATTGGGGAGGGGTTACGGGGATGGTTAGAGGGGGGTTACGTGGGAACAAGGAATTTGGGGAAGGCTGCGGGAAGGGAACAAGAGATGGGAAGGGTTACAGGGGCTTACGGGGGAGGGTTACAGTGAGCATGAGTGGTAGTGGGAGTGATGCAGGTGAGTGGAGAGGGTGGCGGGTGAGTGAAGAGGGTGGGGGAGACGTGTGTAAGGGTCGGGGGGTTACAGGGGCAGTGTTTTTTTTTTTTTTATAATTTTTTTTTATAATTTTTTATATTATATATTTTTTTGGTTCTAAATAAAAAAATTATTTTTTATTTTTTTGGTTCTAAATAAATTTTTTATTTTATTTATTTATATATATATATATATTTTTTCTATTATTATTATTTATTTAAGAACCAACAATTCCTGTGTGGTCTGTTTGGACGATTTACAATGGTAATGGCAAAAAATCTTTTTTTTTGTTTTTTTTCCCTTTTTATTTTTTTTGAGAAAATAGAATTTTGGAATGTAGATGGCCAAGGGCCCAATTATGGTCAAAGACCTTGGAGTCGAAGAAGCTCCAAAATGAAGGGGTTGGCTAAAATCCAGATCAAACAAGGTTTGAATAAAGTGCAGCAAAGGGCCGGATTAGAACTTGCTCTGATACCAAATGAGACAAACAAAGTTCGCTCACACAAGAATTATCTAAAATACTTGGAATATAACAAAGTAATCCATATAGGACTGTAAATAATAAATGAATAGATAAGATAAGATATATGATGATTACAATTGAGAATGAGGGCTCATTTATATACCCACACAGGGGTGCCCTTTACCATTAGTCATGTCCTTTGAGACATGACCTTTCATTATTAATAATTATTATTTATTAATTATTATGTTATGAATATCTATGGTATATGTATATTTATGTTCATAACAAAGAATAATTACAATGCGTCCATATAATAATAAACACAATAATATAGATAGAATCGTTAAGGTAGGGTAGCACCATTAAATACTCCTTATGGAAGGAATCACTCCACAACTCATCCTTGCTAAAATCAAATACTGCACATATTTAATACATTGATACTCATGTGTATATATACTTGCTCACGAGTATTCTTTGGGGGTTTTGCCAACTACCCTTCATTATTATATTATTTCTTCTAACTAACTAATGGGCTTATTTATTACCCACGAACTGCCAAATGGTCCTATTTAATAATTATGATGATATTACATTCATTATCCACTTGGGTACCCCCCTAGATACATTACATTGTAATAAACCTTGGTAGATAAAAGATAACCCTTAACTTGAGAATAATCACAATGCATCCATACAAGAATAAACACAAGAACATAGAGGGAACCCTTATGGTAGGGTAACAACATCAAATACTCCTTATGGAAGGAATCACTCCATAAGTCATGCTCACTACAATCAAATATTTGACACGTCCATTAAAATGATACTCATGTGTATTTGTGCTTTCTCATGAGTGTTATTAGGGGTCTATTCCAACTACCCCTCATTAATATATTATTTCATCTAACTAAATAGTCAACGTATTCCATGATTATGGCCACACTACATTCATTACCCCATTGAGTCTCTCTCTAGGAACATTACATTCCATTCGCCTTCTCATGTTTCGTGCTCGAAACACAAGGAGGTACATGCCATTCCATCCCCCTTTGTAAGTTCCATCTTCGAGATATGAGTGGAAGCCATATAATATTATATGCTAAGCAATGTAGCCAATTGGCACCAAACACAAGCATCCATCTATTCTAGTGAAATGTGGACATGGGGTCCAACTACTTCCTTGCCATCTCGATCTTGATATTGGTTGCTCCTTTGGTTCCATGTTGTCGTTGTGCTACTAAGATATTTCCATTCATTGCTTTTAGTCCTCCATATATCTTTATACTAGGTGCCTTTCTAGTTCCATGTTGGTCCATGGTAAGTTTGTTGATTCTCACGACATTGCCTTAATGTTATTGTTTCTCAAGGTGGTGTGGGTGGCGATAAAAAACAACCTTAGCTTTTGATTCTTCTTTCTTTGGCATTTCAACACATGGATTTTGCGAGTCATGTAACTCCTTAACTTCTTCATCTTCTGTATGCCCTTCCCTGAGATCTTCTTCGAGCGATTAAGATCTCGGGTGATTCTATAGACTCTTCTTTTGATTCAACTTCAAACTCTTCATCTAATGTGTCTGCAACTAGTTTCCCTACAAGTACTTCTTCATGTGCCACCCATGGACTTTGTTGTGGACTAAGATAAATATCATGTCATGCGATTGTTTTTGGCACCAAAGCTTCAAAAACTTCTTTTGCACATTAATATTAATTGCACCAACTGAGTCCATCCAAGGATATCAAAGAATATATCCACATTATCTATATCTATAACATGAAAATCAGAGTGAAAAACATATTTATCCATAGTAATCTTCAAATATTTAAAGATTTGGACATTCTCACCCTCAACTTGTGTGTTTTGAATATGCTTTTTGTGGGGACTTGCAATGTTTTGCCCAAGTTAACATTAATCAAATTATGTTTGCTACTAGGGTTTATAGAAATAATGACCTTCTCCTACTGAAGAAATCCATGAACCTGTAATAGGGAGTTTGTAACTGAAAATAAACCCCTGGTGCTCTCAATATCATTTTTCATAGCATGAGACCACCTGTCTAAAAATACTTGCTCATACTCTTCATCTAAAAGTGTCATCATCTCTGCAATAATGACTTAGCTAAGTTCTCCAACTCTTTGGAAACAATGACTTTATCTCTTTGATGTATTCTTCAACACTGTGACCATCATATTTTCTTGTAAAACACATCATCCTTGTAAACCCTGGAAATAGAACTAGAGTTTTGAAGAAAAGCACTAATTTTTCAATGGATCTCTTTTTACGGCTTTTTTTTTAGGCATAAAATTTGAAACGATTCTAATTCCCTTGATATTGATTAGAATCTATATTGTGACCACAATTACAAAATGCCATGACCACTCTACATATATTGGTATTAGTTTGTCAAAAATCTGCCCCCCTTATCAAAAGATATATGTTCTATAATCCATGTGGCTATCAATGGGAAACCTTAAAATAACTAATTTTAAATCAACAATATCTTCACTTTTCGAACTCTGTTTGGAGTGATTTTTTTTTTTTTTTTAACTTTGATATTTTTTCAAGAGAACCCCTCCCCCCCGACACACACACACATATGTCCTCTTTTTCCCTTGGAAAAATTGCAAAAAGAAAAAAAAAATCTTCCACTTATTGCCTAAGAAAGAACTCTAACACAACTTGTAGTAAACCTTTATAGATAAAAGAAAACCCTTAACTTTAGAATAATCACAATGCATCCATACAAGAATAAACACAAGAACACATATATAACCCTTGTGGTAGGGTAACACCATAAAATACTACTT
>ML807658.1:177580-201673 GCA_009831015.1 Picea engelmannii
TATTTGGTTAACATATAATATTCATATTATTATTTGTTATAAGTATCATATTTTTTTTGAAGCCAACATGTGATGATGTAAGTGGTACCCATGGGCTGTAGACGAATCTTGTTACCTTCGATGCAATCACAAGAGAATGAGGGGATTGAATGGAACCAAACAACCATCCCCAAAACCTGCAAAAGTAAAGGAGAAACCAATAATAAACAAGTGTGGTAGAGTTGTCCAAAAGATGAGATGGAGAGAGAAATATACAACCATAGAACCATAGAACACCAAAGATACCATTCCCATATGCTTAATCACTTGTATAAAAGAATGATGCCCGTAGGCTAAAGAATGATTAGATGATCACAAAAGATGATCTTACAAATGAGGTTTGAGTTGTGTATTTAAACACAACTCAACTAGGGCATCCTCCCAAGAGGGTTTATGGGCCACATAAGTAGGGTGCACTCCAAAAGATGAGCTATAGTTGTCCAAAAGATGAGCCAGAGAGAGAAAAACACAACCATAGAACAATAGAACACCAAAGATATTGTGCCCATAGGTTTAATCACTTGTATAAAAGAATGATGCCCGTAGGCTAAAAAATGGTTAGATGATCACAAAAGATGATCTTACAAATGAGGTTTGAGTTGTGTATTTAAACACAACTCAACTAGGGCATCCTCCCAAGAGGGGTTATGGGCCACATAAGTAGGGTGCACTCCCCAAGAGGGTTATTGAGCCTACATGTCAAAGTTGACTAGGTTGGCCTTAACCATAACATAGTATTATATTAAATGATAACCTTGGCCATAATAAATGCCTAACAAAATGCATTAATGACACAATATGACATGGTCGTGGCCACATGTGAAGATTACAACATTCTCAATACCACCACTTAAGTTGAATATGAGGCCACAAAGAGAATGACGAATACATCTGAGTGGGTTTGTTGATATCCAACTCAATACATCATTGGTCAAGGTTGAAATATAAATGAGAGTGGGTTTATGGTTACCTAACTGAAAACAAGGTTGGCCCTATTCACAACACCACCCCTCAATTTGAACAGGATGCCATATGGTGAAGATGTGGATCATCCTCAAACTTATTCTTTGGAGGCATTGACCCAAGGGTTGTGGATCTTGAGTTTATTGATCATCTCTTAGGGTTTCCTACAATTTTAACCCTCCTTCACTGCTCACTTTAGCTATATGATCCGAAAACTATTAACTAGTGGCATCATATCTTACGATGCAGAACTAGGGTTTTCGTCATCCTTTTGCAGTGATATTTCTCTAGCACACGTTCACTAGATTGTGAAACTGTGTTGGTGTCTGAGATATGGCATTCATGGGTGGTTACATCTTTTAGAGAAAAAATAGGTTTGAGGATGATCCAAGAAAACAATGGTTTCATAGTGTAAGATATGATGCCACTAGTAATAGTTTTTGGATCATATAGCTGAAGTGAGCTGTGAAGAAGGGTTAAAACTTAAAAAGCCTAGTAAACCCAACCCTTGGGGCAATGCCTCCAAAGAATAATCTCCAGATCACTTTTAAAGAAAAAATAGATTTGAGGATGATCCAAGAAAACTCTAGTTTCATAGTGTAAGATATGATGCCACTAGCTAACAGTTTTCGGATCATATAGAGTGAGCTGTGAAGAAGGGTTAAAAGCCTTGTAAACCTGAAGAGATGATCAGGAAACTATAGATTCACAACCCTTAGGGAAATGGATTTGGACAGTAATCTCCAGATCACTTGTAGAGAAAACTAGTTCCGCAGTCCTAAAACTCCTTGATTTAGAGATTCTTCCATATATGCCAAAGTATGATCACAAAGTATACTAGAATGAACAATCAAGAAGTAAACCCCAACCAATAGTGAAATAGGTATAGAAAGGTTCACACTTGCTCTGATACCATTTAGAGGTCACAAGAGAGTGAGGGGATTGAATGGAACCAAACAACCAACTTAAAAACCTTCAAAGGTAGAGAAAACAGCACTAAACAAGTGTGCTAGAGCTGTCCAAATGATGATGCAAAAAGATAAAATCACAGCCTTAGAACAAGACAACATCAAATATATGGTGCCCATATGCTCAATCAACTTGTATATAAGAATGATGACCATAGGCTAAAGAATGATCACGCAAGATGATCTTACAAATGAGATTTGAGTTGTGTATTTATACACAACTCAACTAAAGCATCCTCATAAAAGGGGTTATGGGCCCATTTAAGTATGGTGCACCTCCCAAGAAGGTTATTGAGCATACTGTTAGTTTTTAGCTCATGAGGTGTCTCAGCATAGGACTATGTGTCCTAGGCATGCTGAAGGACACCTAAATTGACCCAGATCAGCCTCAGTATCTCAGTCTAAGTCTAACTTAGGCTTGCAACAAATATTTCACCCTTGAGTGGAATGTGGGGCCCATAGAGAGGGCGCACCTTATGAAGGTGGCTGAGTGGTTTGTGGGCCCCTTGTCCGAAGGTGGATGCACCACTTAGTGGAGAGTGGGGTCCAGCTCAAGAGGGGTGCTCCAATCTCAGCCATTGAGGCCCAAGGCTGCACACACACCTCAAGGTGAATGGGGGTCTGCTAGGGAGATAAAAGGAGGCTGAGGGTGAGAGGACATAGACATGATTCTCATTTGTGAGTTGAGCAAGTGAGCTGAAGGAGGAGGGAGCTGGAGCTGGAGCTGGAGCTGAGGAGAGTGGTTGTGTTTTGTTGAGTTTGAGCAGAAAAAAGCGGCCATCTATAGGGGCGCTTGAGGGCTATTTGAGCAGAACAAGGGCAGCAAGGAGCTGGCAGAATTTGCTGAGAGTTGGTAGTGGGATACTACTCATCTTCTCAGGGACGTACATGTTCAATAGGCTGTATAGGGCCGTACTATATGGAAGCTGGTACAACAGAAATTTTTGGGCTGTTCAGAGGCCCAGAAGGGCGCACTAAGGTAGCCGTACAGCACCCATAAGTGGCTAAGATAGCTGGGCCATACAGTGGCTTGTTAGGCTGAGTTTTGGAGGGCCGTACAACTCCCAGAACAGGGTAGAATTGGTGCTATAAGCATTTCTGAAGTTGCTGTTATAATAATAATAATAATAATCTATTTTTAAGGTCACGGCCAAGCCAGCACACCAAATTGGTGTATGAGACCCCCTTGTTTGTGGGACAAGGGACCCCCCTCTGCCCAACGATTTGACTGGTAAAGTCTACTATACCCTACCCCCCTCTGGATTTGAACTTGTGACCTCTTAAGAGGAAACACATGTTCTTAACCATTAGGCCCACTCAGGCTGTATAGTTTTCTGAGTTTTCCTGTGTGTAAATGCTGCTCTAAAACTTGCTCAAGAAGCTCAATAAAGCCCCTCCTTTTCTGGTTTTCCCCACACTGGGGTTTCCAGGGTACATCTGGTGTCTTGTGTAAATTTTGTGCTTGGTTCTGTATGCTTCTGCTGTCAAATTTCTGTTTTATAACTCAGCAGTAAATTAGTTGCATAATTTCCAGATTTATATTAGCTAAGTAATTTCTGGGTTAACTAAATTGTTGGCATTAGTTTCTAGGCTGAGTTATCAGATTTCAACATCTACATATCAAAGTTGAATAGGTTGGAACGATCTTTCTCCATTCAAAACAATAAAATTTGTGCCCTGCTTCATGTAGTAGGATCTTCAAAGAGAAAGCAATCTTAAATGGGCTTGCCTTAATGATCGAGAGTTGATTCTCATCCCCATATGTTGGTATCTCTTTGCTAAATAAGTGGTTCTTCTCTGGTTCTGTCATGATTATCACCTTAGTCCCAAATGAACCCTTAGCCATCTGGTCCACCACCTTGCTAAACACAACTCTTTGCCTGCATGACCCACTTGTTTTTAAAGCTCATGTGATTAGTTTAAAAATCTTCAACATTCAACAAGAGTAGGAAGGAGACATTCTGCAAACAAGACATAATGCTATTGGATGCTTTTTGTTCATGAATGTAATGTATAGCCCACCTTAAGTTAAAATATATCAGACAGATCATAGAGAGGAAGAGTGCAATTTCTTTTTTACTAGCCATAACTAAAATATTTGTTGTGAATGTTTAGTATCTAAATATGGTCCAATATAAGCTTTTAGACATTCTGATTTATTGTTTGGTTTTTTGCAGAAATATTGTGCCGGACAGGTTTCCAGATACTCCTAATTTGCAAATCAATCAGCTCAGACACAGCACAGGAAACGAAATGCTTGGAATTAATGTAGAATGTGCTAAAATAGATAATTCAAACAGTGGATTTAGCCGTGGTTCTGAAAGCTGCATCTCTGGTGGGAAAACAATACTCTTAGTCTTTTATGTTCTTCTAGTTTGAATATTTTACCTTTTTGGGATAATTTACATAAATATTTTAGCATTATCCTCACTGAATTTCATTTTTAGTTTGTACTGAAGCTGCGTCTCTCATGCAACTTGATGTTTTCTCAGATATGTTAGTACAGACGACGGACCTGCAAAACTTAAATTCACATCACGCTTTTGAACATCATATTCAGGGTCCAGCATCAAAAGAAAGTGAAGACATATTTGGGTCTTCAAGGAGCTTAAAGCTCATTAATCACTTCTCTATTGGAAGTTTATCGTCTCAACTAACAAAATATCCCACCATTGAATCACCACACCTGACAAATTACCCCACGATTGACACCATTGAATCACCGCACCTGACAAATTATCCCACGAATGAATTGCCACACGTTGATATCCCTAGAGGGGGGCGAGGTGATGCTTGCAAAGTGCAAGCATTGGAGGACTTCATTGTCATGGATGGTGACTCAAAAATTCTTTCAATGCATGGTTATGGCTTTGGAAAGCAAGATTCGATCAAATGTGATTCAGGTGATTCGGGAGTTACTTATGAAGAACATGTGAGTGGCTTGGTGAGTCAAGCAGCCCCAAATGGTAGTCAGACATTGTGTTCTGATGACAATTCTGATTCTTTTGGTTCAAATCCTTGGGATGGAGGTGCAGAAGGCGAAACTATTTCACCTTCTTCAGTGCTGCAGAGTACAAGTATCTCAAAACAGCACTTGCATGAAATTCATATGCTCCAAGGCAATCTTAAATTTCAATTACAAGATGAATATGTAACTGTAAAAGATGCAAGGAGTGCAGATTCCCACAACAAAGATTGTATATCTACTGGCGGTGAAAATGGGGAGGATGCTCTGGAAGGAGCCATGTTCCCTTTATGTGAGGAAGGTATGAATTTTATTTGAAGTTTATGCCTGGTTGATTCTTTGCCTTCTAAGAATTAAAATCTAAACTAATTGTCTTGGCTTTCTTGAACAGATTGAGCATCTGGTCAAGGCAAGCATTGCCAGTGTGTATTAATTCAAATCCACTTCTTACCTATAGCAAGCAAGGGTATTTCAAAATTTAGAGTGCAGGTTATTCCCAGGTGGAAAACGTTATTCAGCACCCTATATCTTGACACCCCTGGTGTAAATTGAACTAAGGGAAATAACTCTTACATTTGTATGTCCTACTGCTTCCAAAGAACACTCCAGATCATTTATTAATTTCATGAATGAGGCTGAGAAATTTGGGGCTCTAACATTATTTTATGGAGCTTTTCTTTCTTGGAGACTGTCAACTTGGACCAATTCATCCTGACATCTTTACCAGCATGTATGAGAAACTTGTTCATTTTTTGGAGTGGTCAGAAATATGGCAGTGTGATGTATCATACTTTGGATCTTAATCTATAGATACCTGCCATCCTGCAATCTCTGCTTCAAAGAAAGATTTAATGTTTAGTGAGTGGCTTCAGTCAGTAAGGGAGAATAAGGTGGAGTGCCCACATGATGATTTCAGGTCGACATTTATTCCCTTACTGCATTTCCCATTGGATAATGGGGTGCATTTGTCGATTGCAGTGCCCATTGGTTAAAGGGATGCATTTGTTCATCGACATCCTCTTAGTATTGTGTATATGTTGTAAAGAACGCATTTTTATGGCTGTAATTGGTTGGTAGTGAGTAGAAATGATCAAGGATCCATTCTTTCTCAAAAAATAAAAGAAATCCATTTGTTCTGGCTTTGGGTTTGTTATGAGCCAAAGATGAAACATCATTTGATGTGTTTATTCTCCATCAATATCATTTCATCAACATTATTATTATGAACCTCTGTTGGATATATTGTTACAGATGACTCATTTTCGGTGCATTTTGTTATGTTGCAACATATTTTCAATGTTTGTTCACAAAAATGCATCACAATTGCTATAATGACACCCCCCTGATGTATGCATATATGAATTGGAGTGAACAAGCAATCGTTGTTTATTTTCCGGTGACAGATGTTTTCCTTTGTCTATATCTAGTGCTATCATCGATAAATAATTTCTACCTTAATACTTTTCCAGTTTTAGTTTTATACTACTGATTTTTTGTTGATTTAAAGTATTCGTTTGATTTTTATTGCTATTATTGTTGTAATTTTCCTTGAGTGTAAAGGCATTCTTACATCATGCAGAAAAATCATGGCATTTCTTACATCATGCAGAAAAATCATGGCATGGTCTCTTTCAATTCATCTTGGTCAATCAACTCCAGTACGATGAATGAGAAAGCAAACGGTCTCTTTCAATTCATCTTGGTCAATCAACTTCAGTAGGATGAATGAGAAAGCAAACTGAAAAGCAAATTCAGAAACCATACAGAAATCATATTTGTTAGGTCGAAAACAAATGCAAAGGCATGGAAAGCATAGAGCACATATGTTCTGTAGCACTTTAGTTTGGGGAGGGAAGGGTGTAGTGGTCCTCAAGGGATGGATTCTATTTCCTGACCTATTATCGTATTTGCTTCCTCTACCATAGAAGAAGCACACAGTTTTGATAATAGAGGGGGCATTGCTAGATTTTAGTGGCCACGATGGCTCCTTGTGGTGGCCTTTGTGTCTTTTCTTTGTCCTAGACCTTCTACTAGAACTCAACGTATTGAGAGGTAGATTAAAGGGTCTGTTGATATTACAAGTGGCATTCCCCCATTGCCCTACAAGGGCTCTCAGTCGTTCAAACTCCATTACATCTTTTCTTACTTTGATTCTAGGTTTGCATTCAAAATGACAACAATGTTATGACAGTTGGCATATGATGATTAATAGGAGACCCTTGAATTTCAATTCCTATTGTTTGAGAAGAAAAAAGCAGTTATACCCTTAGCATCTTGTTACTTTGAAGAGAAGGTTGCAGACCAAGCCTGCTATCTCCCAACAGTATTGTCCTCCTACTGAGAGTAGTAGTGTTTCCTTTGCAAAATCTTCAATCCATTTTGAAAGTATACAATAGCCTCAAGGCTCCACTAGCTGTGCATGACATTTCGTGTAGGCCACTTGGGTGCCTGAATGCTTATCATGGCCAGTTAGACCTGATAGTTGGTCCATGTTGAATTAAGGGCAAAAAATGTTTTTTTGGGCTCAATAGGTGCCTTCCAAGTTCTATGGAACACTTCTTTACAAAGTGGGCTGTATAATAGCTTGCCAGATCTATGAAGTCTTCTTAAAGCCTCTCTTTAAGATAGTCCTGATTGTCCAAACCCATTGTTTTAACAAAACTTTTAAACCTAGTTTGTTTAATAATAAAATGTTGCACAAGGACATGCCCCCAATTTTCTTGGGTGCATTTGGTACTTAGGGATGCCATGGAATGTTTCTGTTTGACATTGGGGACATTTCCCTGTATATTTATATTGTCTCATGTCATCTGTTACTGTTGAGGGATGTCCTTATGATATTGGGCACACCTAGGCATCCCCCAGCATGACTCTTTTTCACCATTTTCATAATTTCGTTGACAAGTAAGAAAAAACATAAAAGAAAAATTCTCTCAATTTTACCAAACCTAATCCACTAGTCACAAGAAAAAATCCCTCTAGACCTTCCTACCAATAAAATAAAAGAAACTCTCATCCAGTCTTACAAAAACAAAAATGGAAAAACACACTAAAGTTGGAGGTTAAAACGCATTGATTTTTTAGTAGTAACTTAGGATAGCTGACTTTCATCATAGGAGACCTTGGAAAAGGTGTTAGCATTAGTTTAAGCTTGGAAAAAGCTAGGAGACATTTGCTTTTAGTTTTTGTTTAGATTCACTGTACTTTCATTTTCACTAATAATCAGAAATCAATGATTAATTATTATGGTATACATTGCATGCCTACACTATTTCAAATATTCTATCTGGCATTCTCACATTTTATTGTTGTATAATCTAGATTTCTAAAAACTGATTTCTATATGTTGTTGATATTTATGTGTAGGTCATCCCCATTCCCTTGACCCCTGGAAATTGGAGGGTAGCTGTAGATTCTATATTTCTAAAAATGATTTCTATATTTTGGATTTTTATGCATGTCTCTCCCATTCCCCTACCATCTGGAAATTGGAGGGTAGAATCTTGTGCCCTAGTCTATCCGAAAACTTGGGATAACACAATACAAACAGGGAGGCACCATTGAGGAAATAAAGTAGCAAATTTATGTTGAAGGTATAGGATGAGGTAGGCCTCCATAGCTCAGTACTTAAATTGTTTTTTAATAGAGCAAGTTATGCTTATTATTAGAAACCATACATTGATTGGTTATTTGTTGGTAAGATTTCCTAGAATTGCTCAAGGAATCGGTGCATGATAATTTAAGTGTGTCGTTGGAGAATTAAGACTAATTTTTTTTTCGAAGGGTTACTTCTTTATTCTCAAGGCTCCTTCTTTGTTGATGGAATCTTTGTTTGTACGTTGTGGTTTTGTAGGAAGTCTTACAGTATGTTGAAGTTGGGCCCATGTATTTGATAAATTTTTTCCTACATCTTACAGTCAAGTTGGAAAAATTATTTGCTTAGAAGTTTTTACACGATATTGTTGAATGCCTTGGGTCAAACCTTGTATGAAAGTGGATTTGTCCAAGGATCTTAATGAAAAAGTTCAGATTCAATGTGGTTCCAAGTACATGACTCAAAAGATGGTCTATGTTGATGTGCCCAATGTTTGTTTCAAATGTCATGATAGTTCCCACTATGTCAAAGACTATTCACCACCCGACCTCCCCAATGGAACTCTATGGCCAACATAGCATTCAAAGACATGGGATGGGCAATTGGACAATTCATGACTCCATTGATAAATCACAATTACAAACATGTTTAGCGTTCCAACTCAAGCACTGCTCATTAATAAGTTAAGTAGTTTTGTTGACCAAATTAAAACAAGGATCAACATATGCACTAAATGTTGCACAACACTGAAAACAAGAGCAACACAACATGCACAAAGCTGACCATAAATTCAAAGTCGAAGACAATATAAGTACAGGGTGGGGGGGTATGCATTGAAAGTGAAAACAAAGATTAACATACATGATTAAAAAGGAAGGTCGCAATAGCATACACAATCTTTGTTGAGAGAGAGAGATTCAAGGGGAAGCTTTAAATTATGGCCAATTCAATACAAATCATTTTGTATTGTGAAATAGAGTAAAGAAGATAATGCCTTCAAGTTGGATTTGCCATTGTACTTATGAATCCACCCAATGTTCAAGATCAAGAAGCTCAACTCTTAAGCCATAGATGCTTTACGACAAGGAAAGTTGAGTGAAAATGCCAAATGTAACCAATTAGATCCCAACATTGTAGTTGTTAGCTTTTTAGCTCGGGAGGTACTCCGCATGTTTGTCTTGTATGCAGAAGTAACCTTGTATCTACACTACTAGACACTTGACTTTGTAATGGGTTTTTATAAAGTTGTGATAAAGTGGTTCTTTTATGTAAGTGACTTTTTAATAATGTACCTTCTAATATTAAAGTGACTTTAAAGTGATTTATTTTGGAGGGAATGAATTATGACTTTTGATCTTGTAAAGACAAGATTAGATCTAGGGTTGGAGAAGGTGAAGGGTCACTTTCAAATTATAAGAGAATGCATTGCGTAGTGTGCAAGACACAAGAGAAGGAGATTGAGAGAAATTTTCGAGTAAGCTTGAGAGAGGGAAGTTAGAGCAACAAAGATGACGCATTTCCCAAGAGATATTGGGCACAAATCCCAAGGGAACATTTATGTTTGGGTGTTGAGTTATTTTTCTGCTGTTGGAGGCCGTACTATATGGATCCGTACAATCCATACAAGGGGAAGGGGAATGGAAATCGAGACAGACATTAACATGGTTTTCGATGATGTTTGAGTGTTTTTCTCGCTGTTGGGTCGTACAGGATAGTCCGTACACCTGACTGTGGGCACACTTTTCAAGGTGCAAATTTCTGGGCAGGCCGTACAACAATACGAACTTGGCATGTTTTTTCGAGGCAGAGTTTTGGGGGCTATTTTAGTGTGCTGTAAATGGATTTCTCTCACTGGAATTGATATTTATTGCTGCTGATATGTACTTTCCTGAAGCTGAATAATAAATCTCTCTTTCTCTCTCTCTCATTGGGTTTCCCCACATTGGGGTTTTCCCTAGCATTGCCTAAATTTCTGATTTTTTTTTAGTTGAATGGTTGTTGTTCATCGTGTTTATTCCACTGCAAAATTACTTAGCAATGTGTATTTCTGCTTATGGTAATTTCTGAATGTGGGTTTTAGACATTTCAGAGTTCATACAAGACAATTATCTCTAGGTTGCTAAGTGTATGACATAACTTTTTATAAGCTGATTTTGTCATTAAATTTTTACATGGTATCAGAGCTTGGGCTCTGAGTGATAGTGAACAGTGATATTTTTGGGCAAGGGTTGAAGGGGGAAATCTGTTATTTGTTTTCCTTTGAATAGTGACAGGGAATATGGTTGCATGTATTAGATTTGAGGATCGGTTGGATGACATTTCCAACTATTTGCAGTGGAAGGTCTAGATGTCAGCTGTTCTCAAGGAGAACATGATTTGGAACTATGTTAGTTCTGTTGTTGTGGCTCCCACAACAGATCCTATTGCTTTTGATTTGCATGAAGTAAAGGAGGCCAAAACTCAGAGGATTATTCTGGATGGGGTAAATGACCACCTTATCCCACACTTGGTTGAGAAGAAGACAACCAAAGAGATGTGGGATGAACTTAAGAACTTATTTGAGGCGAATAATGAAAACCGGAAGATGACCTTCAAGGATAAACCACATGATACCAAGATGGGTAAATGGGAGAGTGTGTCTTCTTATCTTACCTGGGTAGCTCAAGTGAAAGATGAGTTGGATGCAGTTGGTGAGGTCATATCAGATTCTAAGTTGGTGAGGATAGCCTTGAAAGACTTCACCAAGGAATAGGAAGTCTTCGTGAAGTGTGTAGTGGGTCGTGAGCATCTTCTAGATTGGAGCAGACTGTGGGACGATTTCACTCAAGAGGAGATTCGAGAAGGATCTCAGAGAAGTGGACAAAAGACAAATGAAGCTGATGAGGAGAATGTTTCTCTTGCTGCAAAGAGCAAGAAGAAAGGAAGTTCTAGGAGGGACTTGAGTAAAGTCAGTTGTTATTGTTGTAACCAGTTGGGGCACCTTGCTTCTCATTTTCTTGAGAGGACTTTGCTTCTACAGCTGGGGCCCGAGACAGCTGCTACAACAACCATGGAGGACTTTGCTTCCAAGTATGACCGAGAATTGTCTTTGGTTACTCTAGTATCCAGTGTCGATAGTGGAGGATTTGGGGGTGATTTTAGATGGATTGTTGACAATGGAGCCTCTTGTCACATGACAAGAATCTTGCGAGTATTCCTTATTATTACAAAGACAGGTCCTGACTCACTGGTGGAGAGTGAAGGAGGTATGGTGTGAGCTGTATGTGGAGTTGGAAAGGTTAGATTCCGACTCAAGTATGGAGGATTCCCGGAGCTTGATGGAGTTCTCTTTGCTCTAGGGTTGAGGGTTAACTTGCTCTCAATCTCAGCCTTGGAGAATGATGGATATTGTACATTGTTCAAGAGGGGACATGTATTTATCTATAGGGAGGGAGCGGACTCAGTGAAACCACAATTGATTGGTGATTGAGTGGACAGGTTGTACATGTTGTGAGGACAACCTTTAGGCTATGATTCAGTGTCGAATGAGGAGCAGGAGGCTCATGAGACTGCGGTGGGCCCAAGGATTCAGTCTTGCATTCTAAGAGAAGAGAGGGAGTCTCTTCTGAGCATCGACAAGAGGCTCAACTGGTGTGATCAAATCAATGCTCAAGGTGGAGTGGATTCTCCTAGGAGCTTAGGGTTCAGAGTAGCTATCGGGAGGATGTCTTCTGGTTCAAGTTTTGTGCAGGTGTTGAGGATGGCTCCAGGTTCATAGGGAACTCCCATTGAGCACAGTGTGATGGGACCGGATGATGGTGATGGTAACGAGTACATCCCTCGCTAAGAGGGAGTGTTAACTTTTTAGCTCGGGAGATACTTCGCATGTTTGTCTTGTATGCAGAAGTAACCTTGTATCTACACTACTAGACATTTGAATTTGTAATGGGTTTTTATAAAGTTGTGATAAAGTGGTTCTTTTATGTAAAGTGATTTTTTAATAAAGTGTATCTTCTAATATTAAAGTGACTTTATCTCATAAAGTGCACTTATGTTATAAAGTGAAAATGTACTTTAATATTTTAAAGTGATTTATTTTGGAGGGAATTAATCATGACCCTTGATCTTGTAAATGAAAGATTAGATCTTGGCCATTAGATCTAGGGTTGGAGAAGGTGAAGGGTCACTTTCAGATTATAGGAGAATGCATTGGGTAGTGTGCAAGACACAAGAGAAGGAGATTGAGAGAGATTTTCGAGTAAGCTTGAGAGAGGGAAGTTAGGGTAGCAAAGAGAGCACATTTCCCAAGAGATATTGGGCACAAATCCCAAGGGGACATTTCTGTTTGAATGTTGAGTTATTTTTCTGTTGTTGGAGGCCGTATTGTACGGATCCGTACATTCTGTACAAGGGGAAGAGGGCATGAAAATCAAGGCAGGCATTGGCATGGTTTTCGAGGTTATTTTGAGTGTTTTTCTTGCTGTTGGGTCGTACAGGACAGTTTGTACAACAGACCGTGGGCACACTTTTCAAGGTGCATATTTCTGGGCAGGCCGGACAACAATACGAACTTGGCATGTTTTTCGAGGCATAATTTTGGGGGTTGTTTTAGTGTGTTGTAAGTGGATTTCTCTTGCTGGAACTGATATTTATTGCTGCTGATATGTACTTTCATAAAGATGAATAATAAATCTCTCTCTCTCTCTCTCTCTCTCATTGGGTTTCCCCACATTGGGGTTTTTCCTGGCATTGCCTAAATTTCTGAGTTTTTCGGAGTTGAATGGTTGTTGTTCATTGTGTTTATTCCGCTGCAAAATTACTTAGCAATGTGTATTTCTGCTTATGGTAATTTCTGAATGTGGGTTTTAGACATTTCAGAGTTCATACAAGACAATTATCTCTAGGTTGTTAAGTGTATGACAAAACTTTTTATAAGTTGATTTTGTCATTAAATTTTTACAGTAGTGAAGACGAAGAGAAGAATACATGAAATTGTGCTAAAAACTACACTAAGTCAATTGAAAATGGCAATTGCCTTGGAGCAACAAGTGGTTGATTTGAAAACAACTCCAAAAAAAGATTTATTTAAGGGACATTGCCCTCAAAAGGAAGAGTTTTGCTTTCCTGATTGAAACACCCAAGTCGACTTTGCCTTTATTGGTGGACTAGAATAGCCATGTTGACATTGACTTAAGTTAGTGACCACAACTAGACTTCGACATCAACAATGACAACTCTGACACTCCAATCAACTTCGATTCATTGTGGAGACCTTCACTATCCATGTTGGTGACGCAACTCGACGACTCAACTTGACATCAACTCAATAAAGATACCCTTCGACTGGCGAGCAACCAAATTGTTGTGACTATATCAAGCATTATTTACAGAGATGATTAGAACAAATGTGAGTCGTTACTAAAATCAATTTCCTATAACTGAAAGTGTTATAACTAATTAACAACCTCATATAAATTCATCTTGAACTCTAATAAAAGGAGGATCTGAAGTTTAAAAGTTCCAAAAACATCTCGGAATTCAACTGAGTTGGAATTATAATTCCTATTGTATAGTCACATTGTTCCTTTAAGAGGATTGTATAGCTAACATAATTACTGCAACTTTATTGGCTTATGTGTGTTTAGAATCTATCGAGGACATGCATTCATTTTTCAGAGACTAAAGTTGAACAAAATCTAATCAAAGATTTTGATACTAAAACAAAAATGGATGCTAAGTGGGGATCACCAATGAACCAATATCAAACACACACTATTTGGCATTAAATATCAAGATCGTGCAATGGCCATCAGCCCAATTGAAGTTTTTGGCTTAGATTTCTTAGTGCACTCAATGACCAATGTTGAAACACAACACACTTAACAACAAAATCAGCAAAATGTGAAATATGAATTGCTTCAAGAGGATAAATAGTCTCCTAATATATCTCTATAAACAACAATTCACCTTTGGCTGAGAAATTATATTATAATCATAAGGAGATGCACCAAGAGGAGACTTTGAATAGTAAAATAAATACCAAATGTTTGAAATGTTTAACAATGTAACCATAACTTGTAACTTTAGATACATATTTTGTCTGTTGTTAAACCCATTAAAATGTTATCTTCAGATGCGACACTTTCTTCTAATCAAAGTTTTAGTGAAATAGGATGTCTCGTTGCGTCAAAGCTACTAGCAAAAATATTACTCAACACAGGACTATTACACATGACCATGGAATAATTCCAAATGGCAGGGAACTATCATGCATATAAACATTTCTTTGCCACAAAACTATCAAGCACGAGAGCATTTGTTGGGCATAGAACCTATAACACAATAAAGTGACCAGCCATGACACTCTCACGAATGGACATGGAATTGAAAAGGTTATTAGCCATGAAACTTCACTTCTTCAACCACCTGATTAAGCTATTGAAAAGCCAAGATTCGAGGCTGATTTCCCTAGCTAATTGAGATATAAAAACCTATCACTAATGGCATGGAACTATAATGCATAGAAACATTTGTCGACCATGGAACTATACACATTTAAGTTTGCTAGCCATTGGATGAACCATACACATTGAAGTCTGTTGGCCATTGGATTGACACTTCTGACCAAGGAAGCATGATAAATCATAAATGTCCGTAGACTTATGCCATGGATCCTAATACATAAGCATAGATTATCAACTGTGGAACTATTACATGTGCCCACATATTACCAACATAGTATTGTCAATTTGTGAGAGTTTATTAGCCATAGAATTGTCTTGCATGGCTATGGATGTCTTATATGTATTAACCTTCTAACATATGATAAATTTATGGAACTGTCATGTGTATTCTACCCACCAACCCTTTATAATTCCACCATATTTGCATGGAACTTGCACTTGGCCTCATCCCTTTTTAACATGTCATTCGAGTAGAATCTTGATGGATGACTTTACATAAGTCAACCTCACCAGTGAACCAAGTCTTTGTTGGCAAGATGAACCATAATTAGCAGCAAGAACCTCTGTAAAAGTTGTTTTGAGGAATCTAAAACCATTACTAAATGCTAATACAACTTCCATGCAATAGATATGTGATAAAATACAATAAATTAGGCTTAGCCCCATTTCATAAAAAAGGTTAAAATTTGTATTATAACAAAAAGTCATAGAAAAGTTGTATCAGGCTTAGCAAGTTAGCAAACACTTATAAAACAGGGTGTTAGTATTGGCTTTTGTGGAGCAAATGCAACATCCGCATTTGCTTTCTCTTTCCATCCCATTTTAGATTTCTGAGCTAAAACAAAAAATTGCAATTCACTCAAACAATAAGAATTCTGCCCTGCAAATTTTGGAATAGCAAGAAATTTGGGGTTTAGATAAGACATTGTTTTATTTTTAATCTGCCCAAAAACTAGGAAGTTTTAAGATCATTTCACTACAAGGATCTCCCAAACTTAAATTGTCATGGGAGATCCCTGGCCAGGCAGATTAGATAAAAGGGAGAAGGGTGTTAATGTTAGGGTTATCTGGGTGTGTTACTGATGTTGTAGCATATCGTGCCATGATTAATGGGCTAGGCAACCACATGGAACATGTTACCCCTCATATTATATGAGAGGTGTTCTTGTGATTTTCATCACATTGACAGGGATTTCAGTATGAGCACCACTCTTCCAGTGGCATGATGTTCCACTTCACACTTGATGTGAGCACTTCAGGTTGGTCATTCAGAGCACATATGATAGAGATCTTGCACAGTGGATATGCCCACCCTTGATGATTTCATGATGGATACTAGCATGGCTTAGTTGGTTTTGGCACAGGGATGATTTTGTACACCTGATGATAGGGCCTCAATGCTCCATTTGTTTATGATGATATTATGATGATGCTTGATGAATTGGATACTGTCATATCTTGTATTCTTGTTCATGTATGGTGATATTGCTTGATGTATTGCTCATGACTGTGGTGAACATTGGTGTAATCTGATAATGAATCATAATACTCTAAATTCGTGTCTTTTGCTTCGTTGTGCCATGGTGGGTCAAAATTTTCCTTTAGATAAGTGCCAGCACTTTTGAGTTGAGTTGTACTACTAGAGACCTAGATATGTGTAGCATGTCCATTCTCCCCAACCATCTTTCACACCTTGTCATCTTCCCATCACTTCCATACACATTTATCATTTTCCCACTCATGGTTGACTTATCATATGTCATAGCAAGGTCCAAAGCAAGGAAATCCCATGTATGAAAAGCCTATCTAAAGTCAAAAGAGTTACAAGATCGAGGTTGATGAAACCAAAATAAAAATCCAAATATAAAGCTTGAGCCATGCCATCTTGCAAAAAGCCCGATTTCCCCAAGTCCCATGCTTAATGAATGCCAAATCTAAAGAAAGGGACCAAGCAAATAAAGAAAAAGGAAAGAAAGGGGTAGTAATAAAAAGAGGCTCAAGGAATAGTAACTCAATGCTAAGCACACCCTCTCTAAAGGCACTCATGTGGATGAAAATCATAATCCCTAGCTCTTGAAAGCTAGAAAGGGAGAGACCTATACATCATCTCTTGTGGCTATGAGGGTCAATTCATGAAGTTTTCCCTTCCCCTAACATCACATATGCCTAACTTAGAGTCCTAGGAAATGTTTCTTGTCTTAGGAGTTATCATATATAATAGAGGTTAATGTTGTCCCCACCATGGTTAAACTTAGCACATTATAAATATTAAATGAGTCATTGAGAAGTTAAAGGATGTCACTAAATGTTTCATCACCTAATGACGCATTTATCTAGGCATGACTCATCATTATCAGGTGGTGCCCATGCATTGGGCTCTATATACTTTCCTAGAGCATTGTGTACTTGCATTAGGAGTAGTGTACCTACCTCGAGAGTTGTGTACTTGCATTACAAGCTGTGTACCTACCTTGGGCATTGTGATCTTATGCCTAGGGCATTGTGATATCTACATTGGGTGTTGTGATAGCCCTTCTACATATCTCGAAGCCACATGTGCCACATTTTTCACTCATTTGAGGGGTCAACATGCTTCCATTGGAGTCTGGACTATTAACCAAGGTTGTTGCACTTGGGGCCACATGTGCCTCTTTTTTTTTGTAAGTAAAAAATTTGTATTACCTTCTTAGAAATAGAGAGTTTACATTCACAGATTTCTTAGGCTTGGGTTGCCTATAGTGGAAACCAACCCAAGCCCAAGCATAGTTCAAAAAATAAACTTTCCTAGGGGTCCAAAAAACTATAGATGTTCTATAGTAATTATAGAGCTATGATACTAGGACTACAGAGCTATGATAAACAATCATCTAACTTGAATTGACCAGTTACGGAGTTGAATGGGGAACCTTTCCACTAGGTGGGCTGTCCACTACAGAGGGATGGGAAAATCTAAGAAGACTGCAACCTAGGTAGTTAGCTCCTAAGCATGCTGATGCTGCGATGGACAGGAGCATAGAGTCAACAACAAAGAGACCTTTTGATCTAGCTGTTCTACTCTGTACTTTAAGTCTGCGACCTCACCTTGACTTCGAGGTCGACTGAGTTACACATCCCTTCACTCGCAATTCCGGTTCAATACTCAAAACAACTTCGTGAGTTGGCAGAGCACTAGCCTCCTCCATTTCATTAGCGGTCAGCACCAAACCACCAGTCCTCCATTGGGACCCCCTTCCTCTACGCACTCTCCCCCAATACTGAATGTGCGACATCAGGAGGGAATGAATGCTAGCGTCACTGGTCAGGGGAGTCGGCGTTCTAACCACCAACGTCCAGCAAATTTCGATGAGAATAATCGTCAAGATCTATCCTGCAATTTGTAACTGCTCGCCAGACTGCCCTGATGTCATCCCGATGCAGCATACCCTCATTTGTAGAATTGACATTAATTTATGGAATACTCCCCTGCTCGGCTTCTGTACCACAGACCAACGTCACAACTCTCTCCACACTCCAAACACTGAATGCTCGTAATGGACAGGGCCTGGTAGATGGGATCCATTATCTACGCGCTCGCCTAGGAATACGAGTAGCCAAGTGGCGGGACACCCTCTCCCTAGGTGCATCGTCATTAAGCGTACCGTAACACCCCATCTGGGGACGTGTCTTCTTACATCGCCATGCTCATGCATTCCAGGAACAAAGGGTGCTCAGGTGTTTGACTGCTCCAGTAGTCCAGATCGTGTTCCCATTGATAAACCCCAACATTAACAAGCTTGTCCGCGATTAGCTTCGCGTTTAACATGAGAGGGAATAAGGACTAGGTTAGGAAGCAACAAAGATTTCAGAAATTCAAGATTGCTTAGGAGCCTCCAACTGGGAGAAATCCTGGTAGGCTCCGAGCCATTTAAGATCCTGGAAAACATATCCAATATTACTTGAGAATCTCCTTCTACAATTAGTTGGTGAAAACTAAGCTGAAACACTGCTTGAATACCCCATATGAGAGCCCAAAGTTCCATTGCGTTGTTCGAGTCATGACCAAGGCTGCCAGCTAAAATGTGACGGATCTAACCCTAATCATCTCGAAAAACTACACCAAAATCGGTTGGCCCTAGGTTTCCCTTTGACGCTCCATCGGAGTTAAGCTTGAAGAAACCAGGGGGAGGGCGATTCCACTTCTCAGGACTCCTGATAGAGGAATGGTAGATAAGAGTCGGATCGGGGTCCTAGGGTAGACATAGATCCCACTTGAGCAAGATGGGCCTCTCATCCTAATCATAGTTCAATTCCTTTGCTATCCTTTTTTTTCGTCGGACCGTCTCCAAGATGTTATCTTGAATTCTAGGCTAGATTTCTTGGCAAGGTAGTTGTGTAGAGTGGAAGATTCTACGGTTTCTCTCCTTCCATATTTGCCCTAGAAGAAACCCCGGTAGTAGCTGCCATATGTGATTTAACATAGGGTTTTTGAAGGCAGATAATCGTTAGTGATCAATCGTGTCAGTGATGCCATCCTGATGGCGGTCTGAAGTGCGCATCGTTTCAGCAGCTTGGTCCCAAATGTTGGAACTGAAAAAACATCGATTGAGCAGGTGCTCCATAGTTTCCTCATATTGAAGGCACAAGGGACAAACATAGGGCCCAATGAGGCCTCTCATTCTAAGGTTGTCCCAAGTTAAGAAGCACCTGTGGGCCGCCAAGCATAGGAAAGTACTTACTTTAGGCCATAAGTTGGCTTACCAAATATTGTACCAGGTATTTTCGTTAGGCAACATGTGAAATTGGGATTTCAGGCCATAGGCTTCCTTGATGTTGAAGACCCCTTTAGTAAAATGTCCGCATCTGAGAATGTTAGGGCCTTGCTTGATCCGGATCTTCTGAAGCGCTGCTTCTTCTTGCCAAGGTCCAAGGTCAATGCCCCCCAGAATTCTAAGATCTGTGTGAGTAGTCTTCCATTCCCTCCATAATGAGGAAGAGGGAGTGTGTTTCCAATAATCTGCTACACATGTGGATCTATTTCGACACATTTGTTTGAAGAGCAAAAAACGAGCCCATTTGTTGCAATAGTAGCATTTGTTGCTATGAATTAGTCCAAAAATGAGCTTCCCTGCCTTCCCTGATTTCCCAAAAAGCATGCTCCTGAACTAGGAGAGCGATTTTGCCAGGCCACATTCCAGATCAAGGAGCCATTTGTGTTCATTCCACTTGGTTAACTGTGCCTCTTCCACATCAGGTGTATTTGCGACGCCACATCTGTGCCTAGAGATCTCCAGGCTTCTTGAGCCACCTCCACCATATTTTGGCTCCCATTACCTGGTTTAGTATCCGAGGATCCCTTAATCCTAATCCACCCGCTCGTTTTAGTTTGTAGAGATTCTCCCAATTGACTAACGCCCATTTTCTCCCTTCTTTGGTACTTTGCCACAAGAATTTCCTTTGGATATTTCTAATGGTTTTTAGCATAGATTTGGGGGTCACTAGAGCCGAGAGGATGTAGATCGGGATGGCTTGCAAAACAGATTTTAAAAGCACCAAGTGGCCCACTAGATTCAAAGAACGAAAGGTCCAGGAGCTTAGGCATTTGTCAATGGAGGAGAGTAGACCCTCCCAGGAGCAGTTTTGGAGTGCATTATCAATAAGGGGAATGCCTAGATATTTGGAGGAAAGGGAGCTCGTGCTAAATTACAGGATGTGGGTGATGAAGGTTTGAATTGCACGGGGGGTATTGAAGAAGAAAATCTAGGATTTGTCTGTATTGATGGAGGTACTTGAGGATTCACTGAGGCCATTGAGAATGTTGAGGATACAACGGGCTTCTCTAGCCGTGGGGGTCCCCATATTCATTGTATCATCAATAAATTGGCTATGCGAGATAAGGGGTGCAAACCATGTAAGGGAAGGCCTTTGAGAGAGCCATCGTCAATGGCATCCTTGATGTGACAACTGAGACCTTCTGCCATGATAACAAAAAGAAAGGGGGAGAGTGAGTCCCTTTGGCGGATTCCTCTAGAGGGGGAGAAAGGTCTGGATGGCACACCATTGATCACGATAAAGAAGAAATTTGAGGAAGTGAGGGTCATGATCGAGTTAACCCAGGCTTCACTGAAGCCAAAGGCTAGGAGGATAACACTATCCATGATTTGGCACTCCTCCACATAATCTAATTGTTCATGAGAAATAATGAAAGAAAGAAGGGGTTTAAGCCAAAGGGCAATTACCTTTGTGATAAGCTTGTAGATGACATTGCACAACGCGATTGGACGAAATTTCTTTAGATGCGAGACACATTCTTCTTTGGGGATTAAAGTGAGATAGGTGGTGTTGAGAGCTGGAAGCACACTGAGAGTGTTATGGGAGTCCTCTATCAACTGCCAAACCTTCTCTCAGACCAAATGCCAACAATGATGAAATAAATCTATGGTGAATCCAACCAACCCTGGGGATTTCCTTGTGGGCATGTCCTTGATAGCTTGATCCACCTCCTCTAGAATCATTGGTCTTAGAAGAGCGACAATCAGTTCCTTGGAGATCAAAGAGGAGATGCACTGCATTATTTTTACAATAGCCTCAGATCTATCTAGACAAGGTTTAGTGAGTAGATCTTGGTAGTATCTTACCAGTTTCTTCTCTATTCCTAGGTGATTCATGATCGGATATCCCTGAGCATCCTCAACCCCGGTGATGGGATTAATGTGCCTTCATTGAATCATGGATCAATAAAATAATTTAGAATTCTTCTCACCTTCTTTGAGCCACTGTACACGAGATTTTTGTGTTCAGAGGGTTTCTTCTTGGGCATACTGGTCTTCCAATTGTTTCTTTATGTGTTCCTCTTCTTTTAATTGGTTCGAGCTCCTATGTGCAATGATTTTCTATTGTATTTCCTTCATTCATTGTTCTAGGTCTTTTTGGGCTTGGAAGATATTCCCAAAGACATTTTTGTTCCAGTCTTTGAGATGTTGCTCGAAGTTCTTCAACTTCTGTTGAAAATGATACATTAACGTTTCATGTAGAATGACAGTTGCTTCCCACCATTGCTGGACATTTTCCTGGAAATTAGGGTGAGTCAGCCAAAATTTCTCAAATCTCAATGGTTTGCAGCGTGGAGAGCTTGCAATATCCAGCCATAGCTGAATCGTCTAGTGATCAAAGCCAGCCATCGAAAGAATGCTAGATTCCATAAGAAGGTCGTCTAACATCAATGGTTCCGAGATTAAGAATCAATCTAAGTGGCTCGCAATTTGCTGAGGTCCCTATCGCCTATTGGTCCATGTGAACTCTCCATTGATATTTTCAAGATCCACTAGACGAAGAGTGTCAATGAGATTTTTAAAACCCTCATTGTCTCCTTCCAGCCTACAAATACCTCCTCGCTTCTCTTCAAGGGAAAGAATAATGTTGTAGTCACCTCCTAGGATCCATTTGTTGTCTTGAATGATTTTGTTGAGACCCTCCAGATTGCTAAAAAAGAGGGTTTTGTTGGAAGATGAATGCGGCCCATAAACATTGGTGAGGAACCCCTCCTTGTCTGAGCCAATGGCTCTATATTTAGCTGAGATAGTCTGTTTGGTTGTGAAAAAATCCTCAAGGATGACTGTAGTCGAGTTCCATAGGATGGCTAAGCCTCCCGCTAATCCTCTTGAGTCAATATTGACATATTGACACTGTCTCCAACACCGGGCTAGGATGGAATCAGCCTCAGTGCTTGCACACTTAGTCTCTTGGAGAAATAAAACATCTGGATTTTATGCCATAATACAGTTTCGAAGGAGTCGTTGTTTGCTCCTTCCATTTAGGCCCTGAATGTTCCATGAAATGATCTTCATGAGGAAGGTTGAGGGAATGGGATGAAAAATCTTTGTAATCAGTTGGATTTGACCGATTTTACCATATAGCTCTACCCACATGTTGAATTAACTGTTGGGTAGATTTCCTGCCACACCTTTTTTCCTCTCTTGATTTCTTACTAGAATCCTTTAGCGAATCCTTTTGGATTCTTAACCCCACTCTAGATCTGGAAGTGGCACCTGCGATGGAATCAAGATAGACCTTATGGACTTTTTGAAGTTGTTCTAGAGGAAGGGAGAGCAATTACTTCTTGCAATAGGCTTCCTCAAGACTTACCAAGTCGATCCCTGCCAGTTATCTCTCGTCTAATTCAATTTCCATGTCGCCTCCATCTTTAGTTATTTGCTCCTCCACCATAGGGCCTATACCAATTGCAAGAGTGATTTTCTCAATGATGGGTACTTGGTTTAGTTGCTCTGTCTTTGTCTCTTTCACGCTAGGGGGATTAAGACAAACCCATTCATCTCTTGATTTTCCGAGGTTTGATTCAAGATCTCAAAGGTGTTGCTACTAGAGGGAGCTTTGTCTTGAGTGATAATTGGTTTCTTAGGGCCTTGTTTTCTTTTCCCTTGAACATGGGTGAATTCGTCCTTGGTCTTTTCTATTGCCCCATTCTCTGACTTGGGTGGAGTGTTGAGGGAGCAATCCCTAAAGAGATGGCCATCCTTGTGCCATTTTCGAAAGGAATGTGCTCATAATCAATCATTTAGATCCAATCATTGTCTTGATGCTCTAGACATATGGAACCTGAAAGGGGTTTGGAGATATTCATGTAAATGCATAATCGTGCAAAAGAAGTATAGCATCCCTACTTGGTGGCCTCGACAACTTTAACATAGATGCCCAACGTATTTCCAATTCCCTCTAGGATTTCTTACAGCCAAAATTCCCGAGGAAGCGAATAAAGCCAGATCCATATAGGGGCATGGGTGAAATCCTCCTCCTCTGGGCTAAAATGTTCGGTCCAAAACCTCAAATAAAGCCCTGTTGAGTTGAAAAAATATGGCACATTTTCAAAGACCTGGTCCCGATCCTCCAGGTTATGGAAGATTGTCGTAAAAGAACCCTTGGAACTCAGTTGAAGGTCAAAATGTCCCTTGGGATTCCACCAAGCTTTGATCTGTTGAAATAATGTAACTGCGAAGAGCATTCTTATTATTTTGTTATTGGATTAAATCCCCATTGTGGATTAATCATGTTATGATTAAATCCCCATTGTGGATTAATCATGTTATTATTATTATTGGATTAAATCCCCATTGAGGATTAATCATG
>ML807658.1:201773-216495 GCA_009831015.1 Picea engelmannii
GAGAGAGAGATTCAAGGGGAAGCTTTAAATTATGGCCAATTCAATACAAATCATTTTGTATTGTGAAATAGAGTAAAGAAGATAATGCCTTCAAGTTGGATTTGCCATTGTACTTATGAATCCACCCAATGTTCAAGATCAAGAAGCTCAACTCTTAAGCCATAGATGCTTTACGACAAGGAAAGTTGAGTGAAAATGCCAAATGTAACCAATTAGATCCCAACATTGTAGTTGTTAGCTTTTTAGCTCGGGAGGTACTCCGCATGTTTGTCTTGTATGCAGAAGTAACCTTGTATCTACACTACTAGACACTTGACTTTGTAATGGGTTTTTATAAAGTTGTGATAAAGTGGTTCTTTTATGTAAGTGACTTTTTAATAATGTACCTTCTAATATTAAAGTGACTTTAAAGTGATTTATTTTGGAGGGAATGAATTATGACTTTTGATCTTGTAAAGACAAGATTAGATCTAGGGTTGGAGAAGGTGAAGGGTCACTTTCAAATTATAAGAGAATGCATTGCGTAGTGTGCAAGACACAAGAGAAGGAGATTGAGAGAAATTTTCGAGTAAGCTTGAGAGAGGGAAGTTAGAGCAACAAAGATGACGCATTTCCCAAGAGATATTGGGCACAAATCCCAAGGGAACATTTATGTTTGGGTGTTGAGTTATTTTTCTGCTGTTGGAGGCCGTACTATATGGATCCGTACAATCCATACAAGGGGAAGGGGAATGGAAATCGAGACAGACATTAACATGGTTTTCGATGATGTTTGAGTGTTTTTCTCGCTGTTGGGTCGTACAGGATAGTCCGTACACCTGACTGTGGGCACACTTTTCAAGGTGCAAATTTCTGGGCAGGCCGTACAACAATACGAACTTGGCATGTTTTTTCGAGGCAGAGTTTTGGGGGCTATTTTAGTGTGCTGTAAATGGATTTCTCTCACTGGAATTGATATTTATTGCTGCTGATATGTACTTTCCTGAAGCTGAATAATAAATCTCTCTTTCTCTCTCTCTCATTGGGTTTCCCCACATTGGGGTTTTCCCTAGCATTGCCTAAATTTCTGATTTTTTTTTAGTTGAATGGTTGTTGTTCATCGTGTTTATTCCACTGCAAAATTACTTAGCAATGTGTATTTCTGCTTATGGTAATTTCTGAATGTGGGTTTTAGACATTTCAGAGTTCATACAAGACAATTATCTCTAGGTTGCTAAGTGTATGACATAACTTTTTATAAGCTGATTTTGTCATTAAATTTTTACATGGTATCAGAGCTTGGGCTCTGAGTGATAGTGAACAGTGATATTTTTGGGCAAGGGTTGAAGGGGGAAATCTGTTATTTGTTTTCCTTTGAATAGTGACAGGGAATATGGTTGCATGTATTAGATTTGAGGATCGGTTGGATGACATTTCCAACTATTTGCAGTGGAAGGTCTAGATGTCAGCTGTTCTCAAGGAGAACATGATTTGGAACTATGTTAGTTCTGTTGTTGTGGCTCCCACAACAGATCCTATTGCTTTTGATTTGCATGAAGTAAAGGAGGCCAAAACTCAGAGGATTATTCTGGATGGGGTAAATGACCACCTTATCCCACACTTGGTTGAGAAGAAGACAACCAAAGAGATGTGGGATGAACTTAAGAACTTATTTGAGGCGAATAATGAAAACCGGAAGATGACCTTCAAGGATAAACCACATGATACCAAGATGGGTAAATGGGAGAGTGTGTCTTCTTATCTTACCTGGGTAGCTCAAGTGAAAGATGAGTTGGATGCAGTTGGTGAGGTCATATCAGATTCTAAGTTGGTGAGGATAGCCTTGAAAGACTTCACCAAGGAATAGGAAGTCTTCGTGAAGTGTGTAGTGGGTCGTGAGCATCTTCTAGATTGGAGCAGACTGTGGGACGATTTCACTCAAGAGGAGATTCGAGAAGGATCTCAGAGAAGTGGACAAAAGACAAATGAAGCTGATGAGGAGAATGTTTCTCTTGCTGCAAAGAGCAAGAAGAAAGGAAGTTCTAGGAGGGACTTGAGTAAAGTCAGTTGTTATTGTTGTAACCAGTTGGGGCACCTTGCTTCTCATTTTCTTGAGAGGACTTTGCTTCTACAGCTGGGGCCCGAGACAGCTGCTACAACAACCATGGAGGACTTTGCTTCCAAGTATGACCGAGAATTGTCTTTGGTTACTCTAGTATCCAGTGTCGATAGTGGAGGATTTGGGGGTGATTTTAGATGGATTGTTGACAATGGAGCCTCTTGTCACATGACAAGAATCTTGCGAGTATTCCTTATTATTACAAAGACAGGTCCTGACTCACTGGTGGAGAGTGAAGGAGGTATGGTGTGAGCTGTATGTGGAGTTGGAAAGGTTAGATTCCGACTCAAGTATGGAGGATTCCCGGAGCTTGATGGAGTTCTCTTTGCTCTAGGGTTGAGGGTTAACTTGCTCTCAATCTCAGCCTTGGAGAATGATGGATATTGTACATTGTTCAAGAGGGGACATGTATTTATCTATAGGGAGGGAGCGGACTCAGTGAAACCACAATTGATTGGTGATTGAGTGGACAGGTTGTATATGTTGTGAGGACAACCTTCAAGCTATGATTCAACGTCGAATGAGGAGCAGGAGGCTCATGAGACTGCGGTGGGCCCAAGGATTCAGTCTTGCACTCTAAGAGAAGAGAGGGAGTCTCTTCTGAGCACCGACAAGAGGCTCAACTGGTGTGATCGAATCAATGCTCAAGGTGGAGTGGATTCTCCTAGTAGCTTAGGGTTCAGAGTAGCTGTCGGGAGGATGTCTTCTGGTTCAAGTTTTGTGCAGGTGTTGAGGATGGCTCCAGGTTCATAGGGAGCTCCCACTGAGCACAAGTGTGATGGGACCGGATGATGGTGATGGTAACGAGTACATCCCTCGCTAAGAGGGAGTGTTAACTTTTTAGCTCGGGAGATACTGGTGATGGTAACGAGTACATCCCTTGCTAAGAGGGAGTGTTAACTTTTTAGCTTGGAAGATACTCCGCATGTTTGTCTTGTATGCAGAAGTAACCTTGTATCTACACTACTAGACATTTGAATTTGTAATGGGTTTTTATAAAGTTGTGATAAAGTGGTTCTTTTATGTAAAGTGATTTTTTAATAAAGTGTACCTTCTAATATTAAAGTGACTTTATCTCATAAAGTGCACTTATGTTATAAAGTGAAAATGTACTTTAATATTTTAAAGTGATTTATTTTGGAGGGAATTAATCATGACCCTTGATCTTGTAAAGGAAAGATTAGATCTTGGCCATTATATCTACGGTTGGAGAAGGTTGAGGGTCACTTTCAGATTATAAGATAATGCATTGGGTAGTGTGCAAGACACAAGAGAAGGAGATTGAGAGAGATTTTCGAGTAAGCTTGAGAGAGGAAAGTTAGGGTAGCAAAGAGAGCACATTTCCCAAGAGATATTGGGCACAAATCCCAAGGGGACATTTCTGTTTGAATGCTGAGTTATTTTTCTGTTGTTGGAGGCCGTATTGTACGGATCCGTACATTCCATACAACAAGGGGAAGAGGGCATGAAAATCAAGGCAGGCATTGGCATGGTTTTCGAGGTTATTTTGAGTGTTTTTCTTGCTGTTGGGTCGTACAGGACAGTTTGTACAACAGACCGTGGGCACACTTTTCAAGGTGCATATTTCTGAGCAAGTCGGACAACAATACGAACTTGGCACGTTTTTCGAGGCATAATTTTGGGGGCTGTTTTAGTGTGTTGTAAGTGGATTTCTCTTGCTGGAACTGATATTTATTGCTGCTGATATGTACTTTCATAAAGCTGAATAATAAATCTCTCTCTCTCTCTCTCTCTCTCTCTCTCATTGGGTTTCCCCACATTGGGGTTTTTCTTGGCATTGCCTAAATTTCTGAGTTTTTCTGAGTTGAATGGTTGTTGTTCATTGTGTTTATTCCGCTGCAAAATTACTTAGCAATGTGTATTTCTGCTTATGGTAATTTCTGAATGTGGGTTTTAGACATTTCAGAGTTCATACGAGACAATTATCTCTAGGTTGCTAAGTGTATAACAACTTTTTATAAGTTGATTTTGTCATTAAATTTTTACAGTAGTGAAGACGAAGAGAAGAATACATGAAATTGTGCTAAAAACTACACTAAGTCAATTGACAATGGCAATTGCCTTGGAGCAACAAGTTGTTGATTTGAAAACAACTCCAAAAAAAGATTTATTTAAGGGACATTGCCCTCAAAAGGAAGAGTTTTGCTTTCCTGATTCAAACACCCAAGTCGACTTTGCCTTTATTGGTGGACTACAATAGCCATGTTGACATTGACTTAAGTTAGTGACCACAACTAGACTTCGACATCAACAATGACAACTCTGACACTCCAATCAACTTCGATTCATTGTGGAGACCTTCACTATCCATGTTGGTGACGCAACTCGAACTTGACATCAACTCAATAAAGATACCCTTCGACTGGCGAGCAACCGAATTGTTGTGACTATATCAAGCATTATTTACAGAGATGATTAGAACAAATGTGAGTCGTTACTAAAATCAATTTCCTATAACTGAAAGTGTTATAACTAATTAACAACCTCATATAAATTCATCTTGAACTCTAATAAAAGGAGGATCTGAAGTTTAAAAGTTCCAAAAACATCTCGGAATTCAACTGAGTTGGAATTATAATTCCTATTGTATAGTCACATTGTTCCTTTAAGAGGATTGTATAGCTAACATAATTACTGCAACTTTATTGGCTTATGTGTGTTTAGAATCTATCGAGGACATGCATTCATTTTTCAGAGACTAAAGTTGAACAAAATCTAATCAAAGATTTTGATACTAAAACAAAAATGGATGCTAAGTGGGGATCACCAATGAACCAATATCAAACACACACTATTTGGCATTAAATATCAAGATCGTGCAATGGCCATCAGCCCAATTGAAGTTTTTGGCTTAGATTTCTTAGTGCACTCAATGACCAATGTTGAAACACAACACACTTAACAACAAAATCAGCAAAATGTGAAATATGAATTGCTTCAAGAGGATAAATAGTCTCCTAATATATCTCTATAAACAACAATTCACCTTTGGCTGAGAAATTATATTATAATCATAAGGAGATGCACCAAGAGGAGACTTTGAATAGTAAAATAAATACCAAATGTTTGAAATGTTTAACAATGTAACCATAACTTGTAACTTTAGATACATATTTTGTCTGTTGTTAAACCCATTAAAATGTTATCTTCAGATGCGACACTTTCTTCTAATCAAAGTTTTAGTGAAATAGGATGTCTCGTTGCGTCAAAGCTACTAGCAAAAATATTACTCAACACAGGACTATTACACATGACCATGGAATAATTCCAAATGGCAGGGAACTATCATGCATATAAACATTTCTTTGCCACAAAACTATCAAGCACGAGAGCATTTGTTGGGCATAGAACCTATAACACAATAAAGTGACCAGCCATGACACTCTCACGAATGGACATGGAATTGAAAAGGTTATTAGCCATGAAACTTCACTTCTTCAACCACCTGATTAAGCTATTGAAAAGCCAAGATTCGAGGCTGATTTCCCTAGCTAATTGAGATATAAAAACCTATCACTAATGGCATGGAACTATAATGCATAGAAACATTTGTCGACCATGGAACTATACACATTTAAGTTTGCTAGCCATTGGATGAACCATACACATTGAAGTCTGTTGGCCATTGGATTGACACTTCTGACCAAGGAAGCATGATAAATCATAAATGTCCGTAGACTTATGCCATGGATCCTAATACATAAGCATAGATTATCAACTGTGGAACTATTACATGTGCCCACATATTACCAACATAGTATTGTCAATTTGTGAGAGTTTATTAGCCATAGAATTGTCTTGCATGGCTATGGATGTCTTATATGTATTAACCTTCTAACATATGATAAATTTATGGAACTGTCATGTGTATTCTACCCACCAACCCTTTATAATTCCACCATATTTGCATGGAACTTGCACTTGGCCTCATCCCTTTTTAACATGTCATTCGAGTAGAATCTTGATGGATGACTTTACATAAGTCAACCTCACCAGTGAACCAAGTCTTTGTTGGCAAGATGAACCATAATTAGCAGCAAGAACCTCTGTAAAAGTTGTTTTGAGGAATCTAAAACCATTACTAAATGCTAATACAACTTCCATGCAATAGATATGTGATAAAATACAATAAATTAGGCTTAGCCCCATTTCATAAAAAAGGTTAAAATTTGTATTATAACAAAAAGTCATAGAAAAGTTGTATCAGGCTTAGCAAGTTAGCAAACACTTATAAAACAGGGTGTTAGTATTGGCTTTTGTGGAGCAAATGCAACATCCGCATTTGCTTTCTCTTTCCATCCCATTTTAGATTTCTGAGCTAAAACAAAAAATTGCAATTCACTCAAACAATAAGAATTCTGCCCTGCAAATTTTGGAATAGCAAGAAATTTGGGGTTTAGATAAGACATTGTTTTATTTTTAATCTGCCCAAAAACTAGGAAGTTTTAAGATCATTTCACTACAAGGATCTCCCAAACTTAAATTGTCATGGGAGATCCCTGGCCAGGCAGATTAGATAAAAGGGAGAAGGGTGTTAATGTTAGGGTTATCTGGGTGTGTTACTGATGTTGTAGCATATCGTGCCATGATTAATGGGCTAGGCAACCACATGGAACATGTTACCCCTCATATTATATGAGAGGTGTTCTTGTGATTTTCATCACATTGACAGGGATTTCAGTATGAGCACCACTCTTCCAGTGGCATGATGTTCCACTTCACACTTGATGTGAGCACTTCAGGTTGGTCATTCAGAGCACATATGATAGAGATCTTGCACAGTGGATATGCCCACCCTTGATGATTTCATGATGGATACTAGCATGGCTTAGTTGGTTTTGGCACAGGGATGATTTTGTACACCTGATGATAGGGCCTCAATGCTCCATTTGTTTATGATGATATTATGATGATGCTTGATGAATTGGATACTGTCATATCTTGTATTCTTGTTCATGTATGGTGATATTGCTTGATGTATTGCTCATGACTGTGGTGAACATTGGTGTAATCTGATAATGAATCATAATACTCTAAATTCGTGTCTTTTGCTTCGTTGTGCCATGGTGGGTCAAAATTTTCCTTTAGATAAGTGCCAGCACTTTTGAGTTGAGTTGTACTACTAGAGACCTAGATATGTGTAGCATGTCCATTCTCCCCAACCATCTTTCACACCTTGTCATCTTCCCATCACTTCCATACACATTTATCATTTTCCCACTCATGGTTGACTTATCATATGTCATAGCAAGGTCCAAAGCAAGGAAATCCCATGTATGAAAAGCCTATCTAAAGTCAAAAGAGTTACAAGATCGAGGTTGATGAAACCAAAATAAAAATCCAAATATAAAGCTTGAGCCATGCCATCTTGCAAAAAGCCCGATTTCCCCAAGTCCCATGCTTAATGAATGCCAAATCTAAAGAAAGGGACCAAGCAAATAAAGAAAAAGGAAAGAAAGGGGTAGTAATAAAAAGAGGCTCAAGGAATAGTAACTCAATGCTAAGCACACCCTCTCTAAAGGCACTCATGTGGATGAAAATCATAATCCCTAGCTCTTGAAAGCTAGAAAGGGAGAGACCTATACATCATCTCTTGTGGCTATGAGGGTCAATTCATGAAGTTTTCCCTTCCCCTAACATCACATATGCCTAACTTAGAGTCCTAGGAAATGTTTCTTGTCTTAGGAGTTATCATATATAATAGAGGTTAATGTTGTCCCCACCATGGTTAAACTTAGCACATTATAAATATTAAATGAGTCATTGAGAAGTTAAAGGATGTCACTAAATGTTTCATCACCTAATGACGCATTTATCTAGGCATGACTCATCATTATCAGGTGGTGCCCATGCATTGGGCTCTATATACTTTCCTAGAGCATTGTGTACTTGCATTAGGAGTAGTGTACCTACCTCGAGAGTTGTGTACTTGCATTACAAGCTGTGTACCTACCTTGGGCATTGTGATCTTATGCCTAGGGCATTGTGATATCTACATTGGGTGTTGTGATAGCCCTTCTACATATCTCGAAGCCACATGTGCCACATTTTTCACTCATTTGAGGGGTCAACATGCTTCCATTGGAGTCTGGACTATTAACCAAGGTTGTTGCACTTGGGGCCACATGTGCCTCTTTTTTTTTGTAAGTAAAAAATTTGTATTACCTTCTTAGAAATAGAGAGTTTACATTCACAGATTTCTTAGGCTTGGGTTGCCTATAGTGGAAACCAACCCAAGCCCAAGCATAGTTCAAAAAATAAACTTTCCTAGGGGTCCAAAAAACTATAGATGTTCTATAGTAATTATAGAGCTATGATACTAGGACTACAGAGCTATGATAAACAATCATCTAACTTGAATTGACCAGTTACGGAGTTGAATGGGGAACCTTTCCACTAGGTGGGCTGTCCACTACAGAGGGATGGGAAAATCTAAGAAGACTGCAACCTAGGTAGTTAGCTCCTAAGCATGCTGATGCTGCGATGGACAGGAGCATAGAGTCAACAACAAAGAGACCTTTTGATCTAGCTGTTCTACTCTGTACTTTAAGTCTGCGACCTCACCTTGACTTCGAGGTCGACTGAGTTACACATCCCTTCACTCGCAATTCCGGTTCAATACTCAAAACAACTTCGTGAGTTGGCAGAGCACTAGCCTCCTCCATTTCATTAGCGGTCAGCACCAAACCACCAGTCCTCCATTGGGACCCCCTTCCTCTACGCACTCTCCCCCAATACTGAATGTGCGACATCAGGAGGGAATGAATGCTAGCGTCACTGGTCAGGGGAGTCGGCGTTCTAACCACCAACGTCCAGCAAATTTCGATGAGAATAATCGTCAAGATCTATCCTGCAATTTGTAACTGCTCGCCAGACTGCCCTGATGTCATCCCGATGCAGCATACCCTCATTTGTAGAATTGACATTAATTTATGGAATACTCCCCTGCTCGGCTTCTGTACCACAGACCAACGTCACAACTCTCTCCACACTCCAAACACTGAATGCTCGTAATGGACAGGGCCTGGTAGATGGGATCCATTATCTACGCGCTCGCCTAGGAATACGAGTAGCCAAGTGGCGGGACACCCTCTCCCTAGGTGCATCGTCATTAAGCGTACCGTAACACCCCATCTGGGGACGTGTCTTCTTACATCGCCATGCTCATGCATTCCAGGAACAAAGGGTGCTCAGGTGTTTGACTGCTCCAGTAGTCCAGATCGTGTTCCCATTGATAAACCCCAACATTAACAAGCTTGTCCGCGATTAGCTTCGCGTTTAACATGAGAGGGAATAAGGACTAGGTTAGGAAGCAACAAAGATTTCAGAAATTCAAGATTGCTTAGGAGCCTCCAACTGGGAGAAATCCTGGTAGGCTCCGAGCCATTTAAGATCCTGGAAAACATATCCAATATTACTTGAGAATCTCCTTCTACAATTAGTTGGTGAAAACTAAGCTGAAACACTGCTTGAATACCCCATATGAGAGCCCAAAGTTCCATTGCGTTGTTCGAGTCATGACCAAGGCTGCCAGCTAAAATGTGACGGATCTAACCCTAATCATCTCGAAAAACTACACCAAAATCGGTTGGCCCTAGGTTTCCCTTTGACGCTCCATCGGAGTTAAGCTTGAAGAAACCAGGGGGAGGGCGATTCCACTTCTCAGGACTCCTGATAGAGGAATGGTAGATAAGAGTCGGATCGGGGTCCTAGGGTAGACATAGATCCCACTTGAGCAAGATGGGCCTCTCATCCTAATCATAGTTCAATTCCTTTGCTATCCTTTTTTTTCGTCGGACCGTCTCCAAGATGTTATCTTGAATTCTAGGCTAGATTTCTTGGCAAGGTAGTTGTGTAGAGTGGAAGATTCTACGGTTTCTCTCCTTCCATATTTGCCCTAGAAGAAACCCCGGTAGTAGCTGCCATATGTGATTTAACATAGGGTTTTTGAAGGCAGATAATCGTTAGTGATCAATCGTGTCAGTGATGCCATCCTGATGGCGGTCTGAAGTGCGCATCGTTTCAGCAGCTTGGTCCCAAATGTTGGAACTGAAAAAACATCGATTGAGCAGGTGCTCCATAGTTTCCTCATATTGAAGGCACAAGGGACAAACATAGGGCCCAATGAGGCCTCTCATTCTAAGGTTGTCCCAAGTTAAGAAGCACCTGTGGGCCGCCAAGCATAGGAAAGTACTTACTTTAGGCCATAAGTTGGCTTACCAAATATTGTACCAGGTATTTTCGTTAGGCAACATGTGAAATTGGGATTTCAGGCCATAGGCTTCCTTGATGTTGAAGACCCCTTTAGTAAAATGTCCGCATCTGAGAATGTTAGGGCCTTGCTTGATCCGGATCTTCTGAAGCGCTGCTTCTTCTTGCCAAGGTCCAAGGTCAATGCCCCCCAGAATTCTAAGATCTGTGTGAGTAGTCTTCCATTCCCTCCATAATGAGGAAGAGGGAGTGTGTTTCCAATAATCTGCTACACATGTGGATCTATTTCGACACATTTGTTTGAAGAGCAAAAAACGAGCCCATTTGTTGCAATAGTAGCATTTGTTGCTATGAATTAGTCCAAAAATGAGCTTCCCTGCCTTCCCTGATTTCCCAAAAAGCATGCTCCTGAACTAGGAGAGCGATTTTGCCAGGCCACATTCCAGATCAAGGAGCCATTTGTGTTCATTCCACTTGGTTAACTGTGCCTCTTCCACATCAGGTGTATTTGCGACGCCACATCTGTGCCTAGAGATCTCCAGGCTTCTTGAGCCACCTCCACCATATTTTGGCTCCCATTACCTGGTTTAGTATCCGAGGATCCCTTAATCCTAATCCACCCGCTCGTTTTAGTTTGTAGAGATTCTCCCAATTGACTAACGCCCATTTTCTCCCTTCTTTGGTACTTTGCCACAAGAATTTCCTTTGGATATTTCTAATGGTTTTTAGCATAGATTTGGGGGTCACTAGAGCCGAGAGGATGTAGATCGGGATGGCTTGCAAAACAGATTTTAAAAGCACCAAGTGGCCCACTAGATTCAAAGAACGAAAGGTCCAGGAGCTTAGGCATTTGTCAATGGAGGAGAGTAGACCCTCCCAGGAGCAGTTTTGGAGTGCATTATCAATAAGGGGAATGCCTAGATATTTGGAGGAAAGGGAGCTCGTGCTAAATTACAGGATGTGGGTGATGAAGGTTTGAATTGCACGGGGGGTATTGAAGAAGAAAATCTAGGATTTGTCTGTATTGATGGAGGTACTTGAGGATTCACTGAGGCCATTGAGAATGTTGAGGATACAACGGGCTTCTCTAGCCGTGGGGGTCCCCATATTCATTGTATCATCAATAAATTGGCTATGCGAGATAAGGGGTGCAAACCATGTAAGGGAAGGCCTTTGAGAGAGCCATCGTCAATGGCATCCTTGATGTGACAACTGAGACCTTCTGCCATGATAACAAAAAGAAAGGGGGAGAGTGAGTCCCTTTGGCGGATTCCTCTAGAGGGGGAGAAAGGTCTGGATGGCACACCATTGATCACGATAAAGAAGAAATTTGAGGAAGTGAGGGTCATGATCGAGTTAACCCAGGCTTCACTGAAGCCAAAGGCTAGGAGGATAACACTATCCATGATTTGGCACTCCTCCACATAATCTAATTGTTCATGAGAAATAATGAAAGAAAGAAGGGGTTTAAGCCAAAGGGCAATTACCTTTGTGATAAGCTTGTAGATGACATTGCACAACGCGATTGGACGAAATTTCTTTAGATGCGAGACACATTCTTCTTTGGGGATTAAAGTGAGATAGGTGGTGTTGAGAGCTGGAAGCACACTGAGAGTGTTATGGGAGTCCTCTATCAACTGCCAAACCTTCTCTCAGACCAAATGCCAACAATGATGAAATAAATCTATGGTGAATCCAACCAACCCTGGGGATTTCCTTGTGGGCATGTCCTTGATAGCTTGATCCACCTCCTCTAGAATCATTGGTCTTAGAAGAGCGACAATCAGTTCCTTGGAGATCAAAGAGGAGATGCACTGCATTATTTTTACAATAGCCTCAGATCTATCTAGACAAGGTTTAGTGAGTAGATCTTGGTAGTATCTTACCAGTTTCTTCTCTATTCCTAGGTGATTCATGATCGGATATCCCTGAGCATCCTCAACCCCGGTGATGGGATTAATGTGCCTTCATTGAATCATGGATCAATAAAATAATTTAGAATTCTTCTCACCTTCTTTGAGCCACTGTACACGAGATTTTTGTGTTCAGAGGGTTTCTTCTTGGGCATACTGGTCTTCCAATTGTTTCTTTATGTGTTCCTCTTCTTTTAATTGGTTCGAGCTCCTATGTGCAATGATTTTCTATTGTATTTCCTTCATTCATTGTTCTAGGTCTTTTTGGGCTTGGAAGATATTCCCAAAGACATTTTTGTTCCAGTCTTTGAGATGTTGCTCGAAGTTCTTCAACTTCTGTTGAAAATGATACATTAACGTTTCATGTAGAATGACAGTTGCTTCCCACCATTGCTGGACATTTTCCTGGAAATTAGGGTGAGTCAGCCAAAATTTCTCAAATCTCAATGGTTTGCAGCGTGGAGAGCTTGCAATATCCAGCCATAGCTGAATCGTCTAGTGATCAAAGCCAGCCATCGAAAGAATGCTAGATTCCATAAGAAGGTCGTCTAACATCAATGGTTCCGAGATTAAGAATCAATCTAAGTGGCTCGCAATTTGCTGAGGTCCCTATCGCCTATTGGTCCATGTGAACTCTCCATTGATATTTTCAAGATCCACTAGACGAAGAGTGTCAATGAGATTTTTAAAACCCTCATTGTCTCCTTCCAGCCTACAAATACCTCCTCGCTTCTCTTCAAGGGAAAGAATAATGTTGTAGTCACCTCCTAGGATCCATTTGTTGTCTTGAATGATTTTGTTGAGACCCTCCAGATTGCTAAAAAAGAGGGTTTTGTTGGAAGATGAATGCGGCCCATAAACATTGGTGAGGAACCCCTCCTTGTCTGAGCCAATGGCTCTATATTTAGCTGAGATAGTCTGTTTGGTTGTGAAAAAATCCTCAAGGATGACTGTAGTCGAGTTCCATAGGATGGCTAAGCCTCCCGCTAATCCTCTTGAGTCAATATTGACATATTGACACTGTCTCCAACACCGGGCTAGGATGGAATCAGCCTCAGTGCTTGCACACTTAGTCTCTTGGAGAAATAAAACATCTGGATTTTATGCCATAATACAGTTTCGAAGGAGTCGTTGTTTGCTCCTTCCATTTAGGCCCTGAATGTTCCATGAAATGATCTTCATGAGGAAGGTTGAGGGAATGGGATGAAAAATCTTTGTAATCAGTTGGATTTGACCGATTTTACCATATAGCTCTACCCACATGTTGAATTAACTGTTGGGTAGATTTCCTGCCACACCTTTTTTCCTCTCTTGATTTCTTACTAGAATCCTTTAGCGAATCCTTTTGGATTCTTAACCCCACTCTAGATCTGGAAGTGGCACCTGCGATGGAATCAAGATAGACCTTATGGACTTTTTGAAGTTGTTCTAGAGGAAGGGAGAGCAATTACTTCTTGCAATAGGCTTCCTCAAGACTTACCAAGTCGATCCCTGCCAGTTATCTCTCGTCTAATTCAATTTCCATGTCGCCTCCATCTTTAGTTATTTGCTCCTCCACCATAGGGCCTATACCAATTGCAAGAGTGATTTTCTCAATGATGGGTACTTGGTTTAGTTGCTCTGTCTTTGTCTCTTTCACGCTAGGGGGATTAAGACAAACCCATTCATCTCTTGATTTTCCGAGGTTTGATTCAAGATCTCAAAGGTGTTGCTACTAGAGGGAGCTTTGTCTTGAGTGATAATTGGTTTCTTAGGGCCTTGTTTTCTTTTCCCTTGAACATGGGTGAATTCGTCCTTGGTCTTTTCTATTGCCCCATTCTCTGACTTGGGTGGAGTGTTGAGGGAGCAATCCCTAAAGAGATGGCCATCCTTGTGCCATTTTCGAAAGGAATGTGCTCATAATCAATCATTTAGATCCAATCATTGTCTTGATGCTCTAGACATATGGAACCTGAAAGGGGTTTGGAGATATTCATGTAAATGCATAATCGTGCAAAAGAAGTATAGCATCCCTACTTGGTGGCCTCGACAACTTTAACATAGATGCCCAACGTATTTCCAATTCCCTCTAGGATTTCTTACAGCCAAAATTCCCGAGGAAGCGAATAAAGCCAGATCCATATAGGGGCATGGGTGAAATCCTCCTCCTCTGGGCTAAAATGTTCGGTCCAAAACCTCAAATAAAGCCCTGTTGAGTTGAAAAAATATGGCACATTTTCAAAGACCTGGTCCCGATCCTCCAGGTTATGGAAGATTGTCGTAAAAGAACCCTTGGAACTCAGTTGAAGGTCAAAATGTCCCTTGGGATTCCACCAAGCTTTGATCTGTTGAAATAATGTAACTGCGAAGAGCATTCTTATTATTTTGTTATTGGATTAAATCCCCATTGTGGATTAATCATGTTATGATTAAATCCCCATTGTGGATTAATCATGTTATTATTATTATTGGATTAAATCCCCATTGAGGATTAATCATG
>ML807659.1:12220-33079 GCA_009831015.1 Picea engelmannii
TGAAGTTCTAGATAGAGTGGGACATGTAGCCTATAGGCTAGCACTTCCTCCCACAGTAAAAGCACATAATGTTTTCCATGTTTCATTATTGAAGAAATATGTACATGATTCTAATCATATAATTGACTGGTCTGTGATCCAGGAGGAATCGGAGGGAGAATTCCTGCCAGAACCTCAATGCATACTGGACAGAAAGGAAACCCCACTCAAGAACCGAACCATTGCACAGGTCAAGGTGCAATGGAAACATTTTGGCCCAGATGAGGCTACATGGGAAATGGAAGATGCCATGAAACAGGCATATCCGATTTTGTTTACTTCTGTACATACACGTCATATTGATAGATAGAACATCGAGGACTATGTTCCTTTAAGGGGGAGGGAATTGTAACACCCTATTTCCCCCAGTCTGTAAAAATAACTATATTGTCCAAGAACTATGGCAAACTCAAAGATGTGAATGTTTGATTTGACAGACCTTTGCATAAAAGGTCAATGAATGTAAATTATGTTATGGATATGTGTTGCATGACTGCTGGGAGAGGGATGTGCTAAAAGAGACCATGATGGCTAATGAGAGGTGGTGGAAGGGACCTGGAATGGTTGCGTTAACTTCCACCGAGCCAGTACTGTACTGGTTTATACTTGCTCACAAACCAAAGCAGCTCTCTGATCTTGGAATGGATTTCCCATCAGATTGGTAGGTGGGGAGGCTCCTCAAGAGTTAATGAGGGGATGGGGGTGAACCGCCCATCCGTAACAACCCTCAGACCTGACCACAGATGATGGAATTCGCACCACACGCAACCTTGCAGACAAAAATTGGCAAGAGAGGAAATGTGGTAGGAGAAGAGCAGTGTGCGCGATAGGGATCGCGAAAGAGACTGGAGAAACCCTGGAAACGCAGGGAGTTCTGAATACCAATAGAAGGAGAGTAACCTTCGTCCTGGATTATTTTCCTGCATCAGGAGAAGGAGAGTAACCTTCGTCCTTGATTTCTGTTGAGCTGGAAGTAGGAGACTGAACCTCAAATCATCGTGGTCTAGCTCGGGGGTGGTTAGTGGTAAATCCATTTGGAGTCACTGAGCCTGCGGTTGGGTGGAAACGAGCACCCCTCTCAGCAGTTGCATCACGCCTGGTAGATCTGATAAGTGTTTTATACCTTGTATTTCGAACTAAATATCATGAATAGATGCTTATGTTTATATGCCCATAACAATTTATGTGTAGAATGATTGTCTGGTGTGTTAGACTGGAAATAATGGATGCTTGAGTATACTTACATGCCATAGTCGGTTTCTATACAAAGGATTAAGGTTGGGGCATGAATTCGCCCCATTGAGAATCGTCTTGTTTGCTTAACCCTCGTAATGTTCCAGGAAGGCTCCTCAAGAGTACTCTTCCCCGGGAATTACCCCATAAACCTTGGAACCGTGTCGAACCTTTACCCAGAGACTCGACTAAGATTTGGGATGATTGCCCAAGAACCATCTGAAGGTTCATGCGATTCGGGTCTGGAAACCTTATGCAAGGAAGGATAGCTCTCTAAGGTCTCGAAGTCATGGGAGTTTGAAGCCTCGAGAAGTTGAATTTCGTGATTCAAGCTTAGAAGGGATAGCGAGCCCAATTATAGGAAGAGAGAATACCCTATCATTTGGTAGATGAACGGTCGAAATCCTTTCGGGAAAACCCCAGATCTGTTGAGACGGATGGATCTAGAGAAGGAGCGCAGGCGTTAACACCTCGACCCTTTCAGCCTTCGCATGTAGCGATGGGATCTCGGACCGTAGATCCAAGGATCTGACGGAGCCCTATTGACCGTCGATATTAGCCTTTGTATAGGCAGGAGAGTATCATTTCGCTGAGTCGCGACTTGGAGTAATCAAGGGTAGGGCTGCATGAACTCACGATTCATGAGATTGCGATGTGATTGTGACCGTTGGATCCAAGGCACAAGAGAACCGTTGGATCAGAACTTTTGTGGTTATCGCCTATTGAGGGTTCAGAACTTGAGGGAGTTTCTTTTCGATTGTAGAAGTCGCGAAGTGTCGAGCGCTGAGGGCTCGTGCAAACACGTGACCCATCCGTAAGTGGGGACCGTGTGGTTGACGGGTGGCGTAACAATAAGTGCCCAGGGAAAGGTGGGAACAGGTGACAGGTGATGGACACATGTCGCCCAGGGAGGAGTCAACCCATTGTTGACTTATCGTATCTCGAGGATTTGCATAGGAGGAGCACGAGGGCTCGACACTCCAACTCGCGAAGTCGCGAGATGCGAGTAGCGTTAGTATTTAGCCTAGGAAGCGAGTGACTGGTGGTGGACACTTGTCACTTGGGAAAGAGCCAACTCACTGTTGACTTATCGTGGCTTGGGGTTTCACAGGATGAAGAAGTTGCACCTTGATTGCTAAGGCCGCGAAACGCCGAGAACCAAGGTCTCATGCGACGGGCGGCGACGACACTGCTCATGAGCAGAGTATAGCGGGGTTGACAAGTGGCATGTACGCATCGCTTTGGCAGAGTCCACGCAACATTGACCTCTCGCGTCTCGAGGATTTGCGAAGGAGGAGCACGAGAGCTCAACACCTCAACTGGCGAGGTTACGAGTGGTGCTAGTGTTTGGCCTAGCCTATGGTTACATGTAGCAGGCGCTAGTGAGGAGGGAGCCATACCCGTATAGTATCTCGGGTATCGGTGTTTGGAGAAAGGGGAGTCGAGAGTCTTGATTCTCGACTCGCGAGTTGCGAAAGGCGCTTGTGCTAAGGCCAGCTTGTGGTCGTTTGGAGGAGGATAAGGGAAGAGAGGGTCTATGCTAGGCCCCATAGAAGTCTCAAGGATTCTGTTCCTCAAAGAAAAAGACAAAAAATCTAAGTTGTTGTAGTGGGTGTGTGACATTTGACCAAGCTAAATCTTATATCTCTTAATTATTTATCTTTTTAACTCCTCAAACCAATATTAAGTGTTTTATCTTATTTCTCAAATCTAACTCCTTATATTTTTCTAACTCCTCAAATTGAGATGTTCTTGTACTTGCTTACCCTTTTTTAGATTTATTTTAAATTTCTCTTTTTCCTTTTGTATACCTTCCTTCCCAAATCCCAACCTTGCTAACTTGTAAACATTAATATCAAATTAAATTTAAAACTTTCTCTATCATTATGAAAATGTGACCTTTACCTAAATTCTCATCAAACATGTAACTACTTTCCAAGTTAAAATACATATGTCAATTACAATGTTGAAATTTTATATTTATCTTTGTTTGTTAAACACAAAATTCATGACAATTAAAATTGTTTATTATTCATACATACACATGTATTTAGAAAGCGAACTTACAATTGATAATAGTGGAGAAATGTTGAAATTATGAGAGAAGTGGGAACTTATCTTAAGGTTGTTGAACATCAAGGCTAAAAAACAAATGCACTCACCCAATAAGTTGAAAATTTTGTCTTTTCTTCGAGTTCACACTTCCTCCACTCTCAAATATCCTAACTTCTCCTTCATGCTTGCTAATGTTTCACAAAGGAATTAAAATTTAATTATGAATATCAAAGATTGAAGCATTGAACTTCGAAGACACACACACGTGTGCACGCATGCGGATGGGAAACATGCCAATGGGCTGAAAACCTAGTGTTAATACGATCTCGACTCAATTTTAGCAAGAAGAGGGTGTCATTATATAGTTAATAGCTAATACATCAATTTCGGTCAACACCACTCACAGAGACATAGATAAGAATGTTAATCTACATAATAGTCCTTTTACTCTAGAGAACAAACAAACATGAGGAAGCATAATTGACAAACACCACACAAAGTGGGAGCATACCCACCAAAATTTGAACCTAGGTCATCATCACAACTCCTCCAAGTTCCCACTAAACCATAATCCAACAAGCTATATGTGTGTGTATTATATATATATATATATATATATATAGACACACACACACACATATATATGTATGTACACACACACACACACACACACACACATATATATGTATGTACACACACACACACACACACACACACATATATATATATATACATTTATGTACACACACATATTACTACAACAAAACATGTCATTAGCACCAAATTTTAGAGCAATTTTGTGCCAAGTTAGAGCATTTCCTCGACGCAAAATCAACACTATTGTGTTTTTTGTATTATACCCTTGCATTTGCGTTGAATTTACACTTTGTCCATATTTGTGTTGGTTTTAGCAACGATTTTAACACCGACGAGCAGTTCTAGTGCCAACTATAGCACCATAAAAAACGCTTAATGTAGAGTTGGATTTAACACTTGATATTGCTTCAAATATAGCTTCTGGTTTATTACCAAATGTATCATTTTCTTGGTTTGTATGTGATGGAAAAAATCCAAAATTGTGTCCACTACAACACCAACTTTTGATTCTAGTATATCTTATGCTTTAGTGCCTGATTTTGCTTCCTATATAGTGCCCAATTTTTCACTGAGTCTGCCTTTCATTTTGATGCAAGTTTGACATCCACTTTAACATCAGTTGTTGTTTCTAGTTTAGTGCCAAGTTTTGTTTCTTTTTTGAAACCAAGTTTTGGTTCCACTTTAATACCAATTGGTGCTTCCAATTTAGCACTAAGTTTTGCTTCCAATTTAGCACCAATTGTAGCTTCTAGTTTAGTGTAGAGTTTTGCTTCCATTTTAGCATCAGGGTTTGCTTTCACTTTAGCACAAAAGTTTGTTTATGTTTTCACGTTTTGTTTTGATTCCACTTTAAAATTGTATGTTGCTTCTAGTTTAGCATAGACTTTTGCTTCCATGTGAGTGCCAAGACTTGCTTCCACTTTAACATTGAGTTTTGCTTCCTTTATAGCTTCCACTTTAAAATTGGGTTTAGCTTCCACTTTAACATGTATTTTGCACCAGGTTCAACTTCCATATTTGTACCAAGTTTTGCTTTTATTTTAACATCAGGTTTTGCTTCTAATGTTGCTTATTTGTTTGCAACCATTGCATAGATGAATTTGTAATGAAATAAATTTAATATTTAACTGTAAATGTTATTATATCCATTTCATTAATTTAAATTATGTTAATGAAGTATATCAGAATTTAAAAAAATATTAAACAAATATCTCAATTAAAATTTACACCATAAGACATATCTAGACATTTAAGGAGAATGAAGAACATCCATTCAAAGTAAAATGAAATGCACATCCATCAAAACAAGCTCATATATTATAAACAAGGTAAAAAATAACAATATCACCATAGGAATTCATCATAAAAAAACACCTACAACTTCCAATATATTTAAGCAAGGTAATATTGATAATGTCATGATAATCAACATCTTTTATTAAAACAAGTCAAAATATAATGTCAATATCATCATGTCATAGACAACATCATAGAAAAGTAAATAAAAAAGTCAAATTTACGTTGTAGATACTAATATCATAAGAAACAAGTTTGGTGATCCCCGTGTATACAAAAGACAAAATGTTGTATGTATCATCACATCTCACCACCAATCCATCAAACAAGTCAATATGATGCAAATACATGCATTTAGATTGTAATATAAGATAGACATCACCACCACAATCTAGATCTTAATAATCACAATCTCGATCAGTAACATTGTAACCACCACCATATTGTAATATCCTTGGTTTTAATCCCCGTGATTTATGATGTAATTGTGCAAATGTGATTTAGGCTAGTGAGCCAATATGTTTTGGGTCGAAGAGCCTATACGAATTGATATGGCTAAGGGCCAAGCTATGTAAATTGTACATTGTAATTATTAATAAAAGTAAACCATTAGCTGGGATACGAGAGGGATGATAATGATGGGGGGCCTATGATTCCACAAGCGAGGGGGCTAAAGGGGGTCCAAGGGGTTCCACATGCCTATTAGTGTAAGTTATTGTATTATTAATGTTTACCTCCTTTGAATTATCAAAACATATATTGAATGCATGTAAGAGTGGTTGGTGGGAAAGGTCATCTCATTAATTTATGATAGCATGGGCTAAGTACAACCACTTTTTGGAAAATGTGAGAGTCAAATCTTGCATGGGAGAAAAGGAAAATCGAGTGGGTTTTGGGGGACAGTTTTTACAATTTGATTTTTGGGACAACAAAGGGGAGCTGGGTGCTAAAAAGCACACTAGCCATGTTGTGTATGAGAACAACCATGTGAGGGTTGAGTTTGATGCTAAAAATTAGGTGTGTGCCCATAAGAGTATTGCATGCAAAGAAATTGCTTAAGAAGCTTGAAAAGGTTTTTGTGAGCACTCCATTTTTACAATTAAGATTCTCGAAATCCCCAACTGTTAGATTTCCTCGCCAACCTTGTGTTGGAGCCCTGGTGGGAAGTGGGATAGCTCAAGGGACTATGTGGTAGAGAAGAGGATCCCATTATTTGGGTTGTTTAGGTTGATGGGAAATAAATTTGGCAAGTTGGAATTGTTGTAGGAGTTAAAACACGGGTTTTGGGTTGCTGTGTGTGGATAGTAGACAACCAAGTGGGCGAGACCTCCTTGTGGACTCATAGCCCTAACTCGAGGGTGGCTTGTAGTTGAGAGTAATGGAACAATAGGCCTACGGTTGGGAGGAACGTTCTTCATATGTAACCAATTGGTTCTTCTATTTAAAGATAAGTCTTCTGCTATATTTGCATGTTTAACTCCATTGTGCAAATGTTGTATTTGAGTGTTGTTGAGTATGTCTAAATAGCTTGCATTCATGGTTTTAAGATGTTGGTAATTGCATGAGTATTTTAACATGTTGTCTACTATTAATTTTATTTGCATAGGGGCATTTCAATATGTTTTTAGCAGGCTGAATCCTTTACATGTGGTATCAAAGCTTAGGTTGTAGCCCCAGGCCTGCAGGGTCTACTACAGAACAACAACGTTGCTACGTGTGTGGATTTGGGCGAAAATTGAGTTCACCCAATATAAATATGTGGGGTTGAAATCCCCCAATTTTCTTCATTTTTGGTTTTTGGATTATTGGGGTTTTCTTGTTGTAGAGGTTCATCTGGTCGATTAAGTGGCCAAATGCAACTCAAAGGGGCAAGTTCATGGGTTTCGTGACAGTCGCGAGCCTGAAAATATGGAAAAATGACTAAGGCAAAAATCGGGAAAATTTTGCGACAAAGTTTGTATCGCAAAAGAAAAATATTTTTGGGGAGCGATATAGTGTGTATCGCAGAAGAAAAATATTTTTGGCCAACGATATCGAGGAATAAAAACATTTTTCATCAACTATATAGTGTATATCGCCTAAGAAAAATATTTTTTGCACGAAACATTGGCCAAGAAAATATTTTTGAGGGTGATATATCGCAGAGAAAATAAATTCTCAACACAATACACCACTGAGAAAATAAACTTTTGGAGCAATAAAGGAAGAAGAAAGAAAGGCTCTATGTTGAAAAGATTAAAAAAAAAAAAAAACGACGATACAATGTATATCACCGAAGAAAAATATTTTTATTGGGCGAGTATTGGCGAGAAAAAAATGTTTTTTTTTGTCGATAAAGATAATTTTTTTTTACGAAATGTCGGCAACAAAAACAAAAATTTCATTGATAGAGATAATTTTTCTAGGAAAAACATCGGCGAGAAAAATGAAAATTTCATTGATAAAAATAATATTTCTAGGAGAAACGTCCGCGAGAAAAATAAAAAATGTCACCAATAAAGATAATTTTTATGGGCGAGTATGGGATGAGATGGAAGGGAAAATGGAGATAATGAATAGTTGTAGCGCGAGCATCTTCCGCTGCGGCTAGGGTTTTCCCTAGTCGCAGGCCCTGGTTCTTCGTTTGTCGATCTCGCCTATAGAATCCATAGTAGTCGATCGAGGTTTGCTCGATCTCGACTCTAGAAACCTCAATCGTCATTTGCTTGATTTCCCTCACCTTTGTGAGCTACTCAAATACCATACTCCTTGTTTGTTCTCCACCCTCACCCTTTGTGTGCTCGGTTTTAGAGATGTGTCGGTAGTGACTCCTTGATGGTCGTGGTTCCTCCTTTCGTTGCCTATATTTTGGAAGTCGTTTGAAGCAACATGGGTAGGCCTTCACATTCAGTTAATGTAGACAAGTGTGCCAAACGATTTGATTCCATCCCCAGTCTAGCCTTATTGGGGAATTCAGTGGCACATCATAACTCTATTATCCTGATAGAGTGAGGTTTAGTTGGTAAGTTTTTAGGCCTTTGGCTTAGTCCTAGGATTGTTCTATATTGGATTTCCAATAATTGGCCTGATTAAGATCCCTTGCCTTTTTATTGTAGGAAAGTATTTTATGTTTTTACCTTTAAAACCATTGAAGATCGGGACCATATCTTCAAATCCAACCCATACTTCTTGGGTTCAAGGGGAATGTTTATTTCCCATTAGACCCTGAACTTTAACCCTGATATGGAGATCTCTTTTGCTCCTATTTGGATTCGTCTTTCGCGCCTCCCCCTTATTTTCTGGGGTGAGGTTGCCTTCAAAGCCATTGGAAATGAACTGGGTCGATTCATAACCCATTCTGAATCAAAGGGAAATATCTACACATGTGCTAGAATATGTGTGGACATGGACTTTTCAAAGGGATTGTCGTAGGTGATTCAACTCAATGTGGATGGTCGGAGTCATCTTCAAGACCTTGACTATGAGCAGGTTCCATTCAAATGTAACAGTTGTCATGAATATGGGAACTTCGCCAAAAGCTACCCCAAAGCTAAAGAATATCAGTCGATGTTGAATAATGCAAATCAAGAATTCAAACGAGTTTCAAGAAAGCAAAAAAAATAGCAACCCAGGGGGGCTCAGCCTCGTCACAGGTCTTAAGCTCGCTCGTTTATTCCCTCAGATAATAGATTTAAAGCTTTGGAATCTCAAGATGAATAATCTGAGGACTATGTGGAGGAATATCCTCAACAACTTAACTTTGAGAACAAATCTTAGTAGAATAACCCGGAGAACAAATCTAAGCAGCCAATAAAAAATCAAAAGAATCTAGATATCATAGCTAAAAGAAATAAGGCCTCGCTCGAGGGAAATTAATCTTTGCATGGGAGGAACCCAACTCCAGATCCTATGGATAGGTCTGCAATTGGGGATTTTGTTGCTCCCCAAGATTCCTCTATGGTTGTGAAGATGGGAGATGCAGGGGAGGGAGAAGATCATAAATCTCCCTCCTTTGCAAAAATATTAAAAAAGAATCCTCGCCCTCCCCCCCCTCTAACAAGAGGAAGAAACATAAATCACAAAGTGAAATAAGCGAAATTAGGAAACTCTGAGAGCTATGAGAAAACCTTGGGTCATTTCGAATATAGAGATGGGATATCTTGGCATGTATGTTAATTATGTTTTATTGCTACATTTTCTTATGTAATCAATTTGTAAGGATATTTTCTTGCAAACGAGAAGTAGTAAGTTTGTATCCATGGAAGTCTTGGGCTTGGTTTATCAAAGACAACCAAGAAATAAATTTTGGTTCTCTTTACTATAGTATAGCTAGAAAGTTGATGATTCTGCGGCTTGGCCTTTTTGAATAAACATTGTTCCTAATTTCTTTAAAAAAAAAATTATGGGTGAGATGTCAGCAAGAAAAAAAAAAAAAAATCACCGATAAAGACAATTTTTGGGGGCAATATGTTGGCTAATAAATATATTATTGGAGCGATATATCAGTCGAAGAATAAATTATCAATGTAATAAGAGAAGAAGAAAAAGAAAGAAAAGAGAAGAGAAGAAGAGGAGAGGAGGAAGAAAGGGAAGGAGAAAGATGGATAAAGCTAAAAAAAAGTTTGGAGCGAAAAACTTGTTTTGGCCATAATAGGAGCAGTTCAAATAAGAATCAGATGAAATTTAAAGGGTATTTCTACAATGGTGAAGGATACAATCGTGTCAATGTGGGGGCACTGACCAATTTTGTTTCACTTTTCTGAAAAACACAAATTAGTGGTTTTCGAATATATGGGTGGTGCTTAGTCACCGAGACCCAAATTAAGATGAAATTTTTATAAAGAGTCAAAAAATCAAGCATGAAGATACCCATTTGGACTTATGGTGAAATTCAAAAGGGTTTTGAGTGGAGGTGCCCAAACAAATCAAAACCCACTATTCTCGGACACTTTTTGGGGATTTTTGAAATCTTCATATTAGGAAAAGGTACCCTAGATCACAAATCCAGAAAAAATATAGTCGAAATTTTACCTCATCAACAATCTGAACAACTTTGTCTTGAGGAATTTTTTCCCAGTTTTGCTTTGTTTCAAAGATAGACATTTTCTACTAAAAATTCCAAGTTTGGAAAAAATGCAAAAAGGACAAAATTTCCAAATGAGAGTTGTTGTGTATTCACAATCAAGAATACTATTAGTGCCCAATATAAAAAAATTCTTGGTTCTCACTAGATTTCTTTCTACAGGTGGTAGAGATTAGTCTCTCGGATTAATTGTACCAGTGGAAAAGGGGACAATTAAGTAAAAAAATGGCAAAATTGAGAAGCCATAAATTTTAGCTTGGAAATCATATTTAAGCATGAGTATAGTCATTGGAAAGGTAATCCAGAGAAAAATATGAAGAAATGTTTAAGTTTTCCAAGGAAGCATCTAGTTGTTTCATAAAGATGCAAGAAAAAGGACAACTGGACTATGTGAACAATGCAAATGCTTAATGTGAAAATTTCCAAAACAATGTCAATTTTGGAAAAATATTTCCAAATGATAGAGGTACATGTCAGTGTGAGTATCAAGTAAGGAAGAGTGAAAATACTCTTGATGGTGCCTACGCAGTGATACAGAGGCACAATTGGGAAGAGTAACAACTTGGCAATAAAGAGGGTTCGAGTTTTAAATAGCAAGGTAATGTTGATGAGCAAGGGAACACTCAAGGAGAGTGTATTGGGTTAAGGGCTTATTAATGAGAGGATCGCATAACATAAATGAGTATTGTGTGGGTCTACCGCATAATATAATTCCAGGGTCCAATGGGCATGGAAGTAGGGCAAAGCTTATAGAGTTAATTGAGACAATGAGGAGCTAGTGGAGGGAAGCATGGAGCTACAGAGTAGGAAATGAAATGTTGATAAGGAAGAGTATAACCAAAACAATATTCAACTATTATAGAGTCTAAATGAATCACAAGGAAAATTAATGAGGATTCTTGTAGAAACATGAGGTCGACAAGTGAAGAATGTCTAATGGGCATAGGAAGGTAAGTAAAACTCCTTAGATGTGTATGTAGAAGAGTAGTGAGGACAATATGGCTTGTTGCAAAAGAAAAACAAGGAACTGAGGAGGTGATGTGTGGCTCATGGGATAGGTGAATCATCTCCATGTCCAAGCATAGGAATGCACAAGAAAAATATTTGCTAGCCATGAATTGGCTACTTCTATCTAAAAGTATTCAGACCAAGAAAGTCATTTTTGTTATCAAAGTGCGCAGTGGAAGCAAGGTACAGGTGCAAAGAATTGAGGGGATAGAATAACGAAGGTCGTTCAGTTAAAAAGTGGCAATGGAGAAATATAGCATCCCATGAGAACAGCTTGGTCTTGAGTGGCCAAGAAGTGCTTCATAGGGAATTACTCAATGAGATGAAGAGGATCATTCAATGTACAACTAGAAGTAATGGAAAGGGATGTCATAATGAGAATGGTTAAGATAGTTGGAGGATAATACAACATTGAGAAGATGGAATTACATAAACTACCTCATTCCAAGGTGTTGGAATATTTAGACAAGGTAAATTCGGGGCATGATTGCCTAAAGGGAGGTAGCTATTAATAGGACATATTGGCTAGAATTATAAGATGGTCGAGTGGAACTTGGTTGGAAAATGTGTAGATCAAGGAACGACAATGCACAAATGAGTGGAATGGCAATGTTGGAATACTGAGAGGGAGGGTGAATCAATATGAGCACTTTATACCACTTTTAACCACAATATATATTCTTTCACTTTATCAACAATGTTCAATAGTTTATCATAAATGTATCATCTATTATTGCATTCAATAAACATATCATAAGCAACATCACATCGAGAACACAATACACTCGTATTTACGTGGAAACCCAAATGGGAGAAAACCATGAAATAATTTCTTATATATATCAAGAATTCGTTCATAGGAAGCACCAACTTCCCAATTCTCCGGTTGTAATTGGAAGGAGTCTACAACATGTTATTTACAGGCTCCAACCTGAAGGAAGATACGACTCCCTAAATTCTCTGGCTCCAACTAGAAGGAGGCTACAACCCCCTAGGTTCTTTGACTCTAACCGGAAGGTGGCTACAACCACCTAGTTGGCTCCAGCCTAAAGGAAGCTCCAACTCCCTGATTCTACAGCTCCAACCGGAAGGAGGCTACAACCCCCTTTCCTTGCCCCATCCTGTCGCCCTAAAGTACAAGTGTATACCAAATGTCACTACCACAATCACTGCCACTGTCTCTGCTACTATCACATCAACATGTAACCTGTCAACCTGTCACTATATCCAACCTATCACTGTCAACCTGTCCAACCTGTCACTCTCATTGATACTCAACCAGATCCTCTCACATGGATCATACACCAAAGACACATCTCAACTAGATGTCCAACATCACCAACACATGCCTCTACCAAGCATGTACCAAGATCACCAATATACCATCACAAGATATGTGTCTCAACCATGTACATCTATTGCTTTTGCATTGTGTTCACTTGACTCCTTCCCAACTTCATCTATATAACTTGTTGTGACTCTTTCCCATATACCAAAACCAAGGGCCATCAAATATGTATTCATTCTTATACTCCATTATGCATAGTTTGTTCCATCGAACAAAGGAGCTCTATTTGTAGTGAAACCTTCCTTACAATCCATATGTGCTCAAGATCTGCCTTCCAGTGCTTAAAATGTTTCTGAAGGAACCCGCTATGAAACCAATTTTTGAACTTATGCTTATACTAAGAGGGAGGTGAATCAATATAAGATATTTTTTACTTTAATTGAGCATACATCAATCATTCATTAACTTTAAAATAGTAAATGCATGTAAACTCAAATCATGGTACACAGAGTTTAACTTGGAAACCCTTGCACGATATAACCACAAAAACTTATCTATATAAATGTTTGTAGGCACCAACCTACTATTACAAAGCTTGTAGGCACCAACCTACTGGAGACACTAGTCTCCTCATTTGAGCACCGACTAAACAAGATATTGTGTAGGCACCAACCTACTGGATACACCAATCTCCTCAGCTGAGCACCAACTCAACAAGATATTGTGCAGGCACCAACCTACTGGAGACACCAATCTCCTCAGTTGAGCACCAACTCAAAAAGATATTGTGTAGGTACCAACCTACTGGAGACACCAATCTCCTCAATCGAGCACCGACTCAGTAAGAAATGTATAGACACCAATCTAAGATCTTCACACATATAGTACTTCTAACTTCACCTACATGCTTCATATTTCATGCAATTCATAGCATCATCATACCCTTAACTTTCATGTTCCAATGCCTCTCCTTGCTTCATACCCTAGACATAACTTAAAATTGTATTCATATTTAGCCTTCATGCCCTAGCAAACCTTATAGCATCATTCCTAGAATATAATTCTAGATTGCAGCATCACAACCTCAAAACAATGCACTTTCTAGTATTATAGACCTCAATCCTTCATAGCACACCCTTAAAACTCCAAAAACTCCTCTTGTGCACCTTTAGACCCCAAAAAGACTCTCCAACTTCTCTTGCGCACCTCGCATCTCTTATGCGCACCTTAAGCTGGATCTTCTTGCCTGGATAATCTTCAAACGTGCACATCTATCCTATATTTATAATGTTTATGTGCTCACTTTTAGGGCCGACCTGTAAAGATTGGTTGGGCCAACCTAAACTTTTTGGCTAGGTTGTCTAACATAAAAATTCATATCTCCTCATTCCTAAGGAGTTAGAGGGAGTGTCATATACCAATGCAAAAGGTCTTGGAATAATCTTTCCAACCATATAACATATGCTCCCATTTGAGATAGGTATTGAGAGTAAAATCGCCTTCAAAGTTAGGGTATCCAAACTGAGCATCAAAAATCCAAAAACCATATTTCCAACAATCTCCATCTTGCAATCTTTATGTTGGACATTTGTAGTCTCCCCGTGTCTTTAACATCGATGACAAAAAAAATTCAACCACAACTAAGGTGATTGAATTATTACAATGTTATAATTCTGAGATCACTTCATGAGCTATTGTAAATGTTGCAATAAAAGGATATTATGCATGAATATTGACAATATATTTGGTAGAATGAAAGTTGAAAAAAATTGTAGGAATAATGATCTTGGATATGGTAATGGTGTAAGCCTGTAAGGAAGACTAGTACCTATTGTTGCAAGAGCCAAATATTATGAGAGGAAATATCATACTTGAGAAATTTGATTTCCTATATAAAACATATGATGATTATATGTATACAATACATGACAGATAATGGCTAGTGAAGCTGGAAATCTCAGGAAGAAGGCTATTGTTGTGACACTAGAATGCTACAATTGCCATAGATTATAAACTATTAGTAGATGTCTCGTGGTAAGTTGGCACTCTCCTTGCACAAGAAAACCTTTCCAAGTGATGGATCTTCCAAGGGACTGTGTAGCAAAGAAGGGGATGCATGACCCTGAAGGGTGAGTATAGCAAGGAAGAGGCAACCTAAGAATGCATATGGCATGGTGGTTGGAATCACGAGGATGAGTCGGAAAAGGACAATGAGTTGAATTATTTCTCGTGGCATCTTTGTGAAGCACAAGAATAACCATACATATAAGTATTGGTTTATGGTTACAAACTTATTTTTGAATACACAGATTACATTTTGGAGTTGAAAACTCTAGTGAATACGATAATCGATGTATGATAATGGCTATAACATGTATATTTTATTGATGGCTTCTATAGCAAAAACTGAAGAGAAAAGGCATGAGTGAGTACTTGGAAAGAAGGGCACCATAAGGAAATGGAGCTCAAGGACAAAGGTATGGAGTGATTAAAGTCCATTGGACTTGTTATAGCTCGGAAGAAGCAAAGCGAGAACTAGAAGATGCAATGCAAGAGGCATACCTACAACTATCCTGAAAGTTTGGAGATTCCAATATCACAGTCGAAGATCTTGGAGCCACAACTCTAAGACTTCCTTTTCGACCTTGTGCTAGAGCCATAGAGGGAAGTGGTACAATCTAAGGGACTGCATTGTAGAGAAGGGGGTACACTTCCTTGGGTTGTATAGGTTGAGGGCAATGAGATTTTGTTGATTGGAATTGTTGTGAGCGATAAATTGTGAAAGTTATTGCAGCTAGAGTTTCTGGAGCTGCATCTCTAAGACTTCATGGCTAGTTTGTACTAGAGCCTTAGAGGAAAGTGGTACAGCCTGAGGAATTGTGAAGCAAAGAACGGGGTACACTTCCTTGGATTGTGCAGAATGAGGGGAATGAGAGATTGTTGGTTGGAATTGTTGTAAGAATTATAAATTGTGAAATCATTATGTATGGTTTTTTGGTCGGGGTGGCTATGTGTACATGTTTTGGGTCATAATGCATATGTGATATTAGGACGAAGAGCCTATATGTTGTTTTAGGAAAGATATCCTAACATTGTAATATGTATGTACACATGTACAATGTTGTGCACTAAGGACAATGTAAAAACAATAGGGGGAGGCCGGAATGTAATATCCTCAGTTTTAATCCTCGTAAATTATAATGTAATTGTGCAAATGCGATTTAGGCTGGTGAACCGATATGTTTTAGGTTGGAGAGGCTATACGAAATGATATGGCTAAGGGTCGAGCTATGTAAATTGAACATTATATTTAGTAATTGCAATAAATTGTTGGTTGCAATATGAGAGGGACGGTAATTATGGGGGGGTTATGATTCCACAAGAGAGGGGGCTAAAGGGGGTCCAAGGGGTTCCACATGCCTATTAATCCAATCCATTGCATTATTAATGTTTACCTCCTTTGGATTATCAAAATAGATATTGAATGCATGTAAGACAAGTTGGTGGGGAAGGTCATCTCACTAATTATGATAGCATGGGCCAAGTACAACCATTTTTGGGGAAATGTGAGAGTCAAAACTTACATGAGAGAAAAGGAAATTCGAGTGGGTTTCTGGGGACTGATTTTACAATTTGATTTTTGGGACAACAAGGGGGAGTTGGGTGTTAAAAAGAGCACTAGCCATGTAGTGTATGAGAGCAACAATGTGAGGGCTAAGTTTGATGTTAAAAATCAAGTTGTGTGCTTGTAGGAGTATTTCCTACTAAGGAAATTACTTAAGAGCCTTGAAAAGGATGTTGTGAGATTTCCTAGCCAACCTTGTGTTGGAGCCCTAGAGGGAAGTGGGATGACCCGAGGGACCATGCGACAGAGAAGGGGATCCCATTCCTTGGGTTGTACAGGTTGAAGGGAAAGAAAGCTTGTGGTTTGGAATTGTTGTAGGAGTTAGAACATGGGTTTCAGGTTGTTGTGTGTGAATAACGAACAACCAAGAGGTCCAGACCTCCATGTGAACTCATAGCCCCAACTTAGGGGTGGCTTTCTATTGAGAGTAATGGAACAATAATACTACGGTGGGGAGGAACATCCCTTGTATGCAACAAGTTGGTTATTCTATTTAAAGATAAGTCTTCTATTATATTTGCATGCTTAATTCCATTGTGCAAGTGTTATATTTGAATGTTGTTGAGTATATGTAAATAACATGTGTTAGCACAAACATCTGCAACGACAAAAGTATCTCAAAGGCGTTGTGAACTCAAGATCTAGAAAGTGGCGCTACCGAAATTGAGCTCACAGTAGGCCGACCAAGTCCTTTGTTTGCACAGGAAACGTCCAAACGCAGCATTAAGAGCAGTCCAATTCAAGCTTGAAATATAAGCAAGCATACTGATTCGATTTTCAACGGTGGAGATCCCATGTGTAGCTTAGATTAGCGGCTCTCGTGCATTCGGAGTTTCGAATTCGTGCAAGGATTAACGACTAGACATAAGTGTTGAAGTCCCGAAGTCCCCAAGTGACGAGAGGCTGCCAAGTCAACCGGAAGAAAGTCACTTCGTGAGATTTTCATGCCCGCGTTCAAAGGCTCCCAAAGCCCTAAGTCCTAAAGTAACGAGAGGTTTCCATGTCAACCGGAAGAAAGTTACTTCGGGAGATTTCCATCCAAACATCCCGAAGTCTCGAATTCCCAAAATAAATCTGAGCCATTGAAGGTTGAGGACACGCGTCGACAGATCTATCACTTCGTAAATATGACACTTCGGAGGATTGCGCGACCAAGCAGAAAGCTCCCGAAGCCTAAACTCCCGAAGTGAAACTCGACCATCCAAAGTAAGAGGGCACATGGAGGCAGATCTCTCACTTCAGAGATACGACACTATAGAGGATTGTAGGAGCTATGCATTGAAAAGGCCTAAAGCCCATGCTCCTGAAGTAATTGTGGACCGTTGATCTCAAATCCATGAGGACCGTGCATCTTTGAAATAATTTTGTTATTCGACCATTCAGAGAAATTGAGACCTTCAGCGTCTACACGCCCGAAGTTTCGAAGTAACGAGAGGCTACCACGTCAACTGGAAGAAAGTACTTCGGGAGGTATTCCTGCTCAACATTCAAAACTCTCAAGCGCCAAAATTGGCTCCATATCTAAGCATGGTTTAAAAGGATTTTGGAGTTAGCATATGGATAAATTTTAGCGAGGGCGCTAAAATAGCAGGGTTTCTCGGATCGCAGATTTGCAGCAGATCGACAACCACACTTCATTGTGGGGACAGAACATGCTCAAACGATAAATTTCTATAGTGGTCTCACAATCAAAACCACGGTATAGTTGAAGAGGTACATGGCAGTTGGTGGTGAATTGCGGGGGTCGAAGCAGTGTGGACCCAAACCGCCCTTGGCAACTTCCGCAATCACATGCTTATATAGGGTCCAATCCGAGAACAACGCGTGGCAAAAATCTAGGTGACATGCCTCGTTCTGATTCCATGGATAAATCAGTAAATGAAAGAAGGACTAGTGGTTGAACAATCAACTACCCCCTTAATGGAAGCATGGGGGTTCTGGCCAAGGAGATAGAAAACTATCAGCCCAAAGTACCACAGAGGGTAGTTTTCCTGCAGGCCCATGCTAACCAGAGTTTCCTTCTGACAGAAGGAACAGAACAGACAAGAGAAGACATATGGCACTGGAAAAGAGGTGCCCAAGCAGCAAGACATGTCTATTGTTTTGACTATAAATACATTAGATGAATGATATGTAGAGAGCGGGGGGGGGTTCGGCCCAAGATCGGAGGAAGTTTTGAGAAATGTTTATGATTGTGTATTTCAATTTGTAAGTCGAAGGGGCATGTAGTTGTAAATGGTATTGTTATTGAAGACTCATATGAGTTGTTTCATCAGATTTTTCTTATATGGTCTCTGTTCTATTCTTCATCTTGTATGAATGTAATTGTTGATTTTAATGATTAAAATTTGCCTTTGATCGATAGATTCCTGATGCGGTAGAGGATTTGTTGTAAGCTTGCCTATTTATCATTGTTTACTGTTCAGACACATTTAAGTTCTATTATTCATATTGTTTGAATGTATTGCCTTTGATTGATAGATTCTTAACGCGGTAGAGGATCTACTATAAGCTTGCATATCTATCATTGTTTACTATTCAGACACATCTAAATTCTCTTCGCAGAGAGCAGCTTTGATTAGCAAATATTTGTCTTTATGTTATTCTCTTATTTCTTCTCTTCATCATTATACAAGGATTTTGTCTAATAGGGAGCTTAAATGCCTTCATTGAGCAGATTGTTTATGACTCCAGAGCTCAATGGTCCATCACTGATCTGCAGTGATATCTGTTGTATTTTCCTTTCTTTAAAGTCTCGTCGATCCACCTACTCAAACCATTTTAATACATTACATTTTGATGGGTACTGGGCTTGTCCTCTTGCAGTCTGAGGGTGACTCTCAGTGCTAACATTAATGGCGTCGTTGCCGGGGATGGAAGTGAAGATATTCTTCCTTGGGAGAATGACATAGATCCATCTCTTGATGGTGGACAAGAGAGGGACACCAAAAATTGACTGTAATCATCTACTTGGTGACTCCACAATCAAGAGACTCCACTGGGAAGGATCATGTTGAAAAAAGATGACCATACAAAAGGGGATGACCGGGTATCTACTTATGAGCTTTCTCCATGAACTCTCGTTTTTCTTTATGAACTCATTTCTCTCTTTCCCTTTACATATCAAGAGGATTATCCTCTGATTTGTTTATTCAGATGATCATCAACCTTCCTTTATACATCCATCCTCGGAAGAAGAAGACCTACCTTCTGCCTATGTTGTAGATGTTGATCTTGTATCTTCACTTCAGCCTATTCATAAGGAAGAGCTTTGTATTGAAATCCCTCTTGAATTTGAACACCCTTGTAACCTTGAGGAATTTGAAACTGATTCAAAGCCTTCTCTTATCTCATCACCTTATGTTGTTACTGTTGAACCTTGCCATCAGCTTGTTAAACCTCATATCCAACCCACTAGTTTTAAAACTAGAATCAAAGACAAGATGTTTAAACCTTTAAGGCTACCATATCACCTTTATCCTTATCCTCTTAATTTCCTTGAGTATCTTCCTCGGTTCTCTAGAGAATATCATGTTACATCTGAGAGGCATTTGGAGGCCTTTGAGAACTTTATTGATCAGTTTGAGATAGTTCATGACGATGTTAAAATGAGGTTGTTCTCCAAAACTTTGTTTGGAGATGTTGGCGTATGGTTTAATGGTTTGACAGTCGATTCCATTGGTTCTTGGATCGAGCTACACAATGTTATTTTAAAGTGTTGGGGTGAGAACAAGTCCCTTGATTAGTACTTGGCTGATTTTAATGTTTTGAGGAGAGGGGAAGAGGAAGCCTTGGTTGTCTTCGACAAGAGATTTTATATTGTCTTTCATAGCATGCCAGTGGAAATCTTACATTCCAAGACTGCTGCCATGGTGTACTATGTAATGGCTCAACATTCAGAGCTTGTTCTTCTCTTGAGAGAAAGGAAATCTTCATCCTTAAAATGATTATTTGAGGATGTTGAAGAAGTCGAGGAGAACATCTGTGCTAGCAAGAAGATTCGAGATCGAGTATATTTTGAAAATCTGCATGCACAAGATGAGCAACAAAAAGACAGTGAGTATGAATCAGATCTGGAGCAACAACAAGGTTGTAAGTATGTTTTACATTTGGAACTAGATTCTTCAGTATGCTCATATTTTCCTATAGACAGGGATGCATGTCATGTTTATGATTAGTTTCCGAAATATTATGAGCATGAGGTAACAAATGATTGTGTATATAATCATATGTTCCTAATCGAGCATTATCAATATGATTTAAATTATGTTATGCAATTATCTCGTGATCATTATTTTAAAGAGGAAGTTGTCTCTCTTGATGACCAAGATCTGCTTATGAAAGAGTAAGAAGGTTATCAGTTTTCAATAAAAGAGGCATTCATGGAGGAGCAGTTTTTTCCTGAGGATCAACAGGTTTCTGAACTTGGTTTCAAAGATTCATTTGCAGCCTTGTTGGAGTCAAGTTTTTCAGATTTTTTGAAAGTTTCAGATTTCATTTCACCAGCATTCACCGATGAATATGGTTTTCTGAAGGATTCTCTATCATTGTTACTATATTTCTGTTTTTATCTATTGAGCAATGATAGAGTCAAGATCATCTCAGTCTTGAAGTTATTTGAATGGCAACTATGGAAATCTGCTTTTACTTGACCAA